>PVKH010034017.1:0-11938 GCA_004027955.1 Chaetophractus vellerosus
CTTACCTCTTCTCTGTGTGTATTTCTTATTCCACCAATCACGTGACACTCTATCCTCAGAACTTATTTTCTCTTTGCTATATGATCCTTCCCAGGATCAACTCATCACCCCGAAAACATTAATAATGATATCTGTGTAGGTGATTTGCATCTATTTTCCTTAGGGTTCTTCTGAATTCAAACTAGAATCTCCAGTTACCCAAAAGATATGTCTACATGGGTTCCTACAGTTGCTACGCCAAGGTCAGTTTATTTCTCCCAGACATGCAGCTCAGCATTTGTTGTCTATGTCTTAATGGTATCATCTTCTTCCCCTTAATTAAAACATCAGAATAGTCATTAATCCTCTCTTTGTCATTCTGTAAGTCACAGGTAGCTAAGTTTTTCCAGTTCAGTGTCAATACCTGAAGGCCCTAAAATACAAATGCTGCTGGTGAAATATGCAAGTTTTAGCAGGTTGGGGTCAGCACAAGTGAACTGAGACACAGTGATGGACACATCACCACAGTACTCAGGCAATAGGGAGGGGTAAGGTCTATGGCAAACCAGAAATCACATGCACATCTGATTATTCCCATGAGGAAATGAGAGTACAGTTTTTCTTTATTTACGTCACCCTCCATCCTTCTGCCCCATTTTTTTAAAAAAAAGAATCTGGAAACAAAGTTTTTAAGTGCAATGTCCTAACTGACATAATGACAACTAATTAAACAATGGGTGGACCAAAGGAAACCTGCTGGCAAGCTAGGTTCCCGGTCATGTGCAATCTCAGTGCTCACACCCTGCTCCGTCCTCTTCCTCTGCAGCTCCCTGGCTCCACACCTTGGCCCATCTTTCCTGCAGGCCTCCTGTCATCACTTCTTTCCCCACTCTCATGTTTTCTTAAAATTGGTGCCAATTCTTTTCTTAACAGTTTTTTCATGCCAGTTCTTGCTCAGAAATCACTGTAAGCTCCCAACTGCCTACATTTGAATTCCAAAATGCTTATCTTGCAGCTAAAATCTTTCAGAACTGGACTTCACTTTCTAGTCCTGGTGCCTTTTCCCAAATTTTCTGTCTATTGGCTACTCATCAAATGCCACGCCCACCTCTCCTTGTTCATTTTGTTCCCTTGGTTTGAAATGCCCTTCGGTCTTTGACAAACACAATTCCCACTCATTTTCCACAGACTCCCTCCACCTCGAAGTCTTTGGCTGAAAATTCATTCTCAAAAGATTTTTAAACATTGGCTAGAGGCCCATCTACAGGTGTCAGTAATAATACTGTGCACTGGTAAATCCTTCTATGTTAACAGTTATGGAACTCACAGTGCTGTGTAACTTTATTGTGGCTTACGCCATGCACTTTCATGTAAGATGGCATTTGAGCCGTCATCAGCTAACTGGCTGGGCAGAACAACAATGACAATTAAGTAGCGGTAACTAGACTTACCCCCCCCAGAGGCTCTCAGTACGAGAATGAGGATCGGAACCCAATTTTCTGACTGCTAAAGGCACTGTAAGGAAGAGAATTAAGAGATAGAATCATTGCACTTCGAGAGTGCCTCTACAATTTAATTGAAAGTTAGAAGATTAAATTTTTATCATGAAATCCGAGTATAAGTATATTGTGATATGAGACAGACTCCATTGATAAGTGCTGGGAAATTAAAGTGAGGCAAAGATTTCCTGGGGAAGGGTTGATTAAGAGAAGTTCTTGGAAGAGGTTAGTCTGAAATATAGTCACCTCTTAATTATTCATTCCTGCATTTAACAAATATTTATTGAAACCCCGAGCCACTCAAGGCTCTGGGCTAGGCACTCTGTGTGCAAATGGAGTGAAGGAGGAAGTTGGATAATCCAAGCTGGCATTTAATCAAAAAATCAATTAGAACTAAAAAGTAAATCTATGAATGTAAGAGTCATTACTTCACGCTTGCAAACAAAATCTTACTTTAAAGAATAGACTCCAGGATCCCTAAAGCTTCTCTGAAGTCACTTTTCTCCCACTGCCTTCTTGCTGGGGCAGCAGAGGACACATCTTATGAGAAGCTGAAGTCTCATTTGTATGAATGCCATCTCTCAACTCTGCCTTTGAGGATGAAATAAGATGCTTAGACAAAAGAGAGGTTTTATGCTGGACTCAAATTTTCCAACAAAACAATGACTGAGCAAACCATGTCTTTCAATATAATACAGTACGAAAGTTCTATGATTCTCAGTCTTTCCTCCATCCACGGGCATTGTTTCTCCAGCTTCTATTGCCTTCCTCTCTCTTTATTCCTCACTCACCTGAATATCAAGCCCAGCTCAAGTTGCACCTCCTCCATGAGGAAATTCCCAATTAATTTGACTCACACTGCTGTCTTCATCTCAGACTTTCTATAATTCATACTGTGCTACAGATACTGCCTTTCAAACTTGATTTTTAATGTTAATAATGTCTTAGAAATAGCACATCATTGCTTCATGAATTACTATTTTTATTATAAATTTTGTGGCATCATATATTTTTAAAATAAAATAATTATGATTATTTCACATTTGACATTTTACTAAATGGAAATCAGGAAACCTACCTATATTTCCTGTATTCTCACAGTACTTGGCCTAAGTACAGGGAGCATCTTACATATCAGGCACTACGTGTTTGTTGTAGAAGACATATGCCATGTCTACAAAATGACTATGATGCTATGAAAAGGATTAGAGGGGTTAAATAGTCTGACATCTCAAAGATATTAACTAATATAACTGGGATTCAGTCTGTATTTATCCAACTATTTCCTACTCCATGAATATTTATATCAAATTTATTTTGTTACTTCTATGTTTGTTGTGGCTATGTAGTAAGTTATGAAATGTGGACGAAGTTTATAAATATTTGTCATCAGATAATTATTAATTGAGTGTTTAATGTATAATTATTACTTAAAATAAATATCAAAAATATGGTACAAATATTAATAACTTAGGTTTGTCTTCTATATTCACTTATATTTTAATCATCAATGGATTAATAAATTTACTATGAGGAGAATAATAAAAGTCTCATTCCAAATATTATATTTCTGATATTCCTGAACCCACTTACCTTTCTCTCATCTTATGAATGATGAGAAGATCCATTTTTCAAGAAGAACCAATTGAATAAAATGTATCCTTAAACATAATGATATCTTTGTGAAGTATAGTAGAAAAGTGCTCAAGGAAAGGAAATTAGATTAAAAATAGAATTAATAATAGTAATCATTCACAGAGTATCTGTGAAATTTGAGTGCCTTCAAATTATGCCTGAAATCGCTTCATTCTCCTAGCATACAGAGTATGGAAATGTTTGATTAATCATGCTACAGATTGCTATTTCTGTTGCTAATGATTTATTCAAGCAGAACATATCAATTTCATATAGCAGTTTTCATAGATACACCTATGTTATTATTGGATTTTTTTTACTACAAAATCCAGTCATAAACTGAATAAAAATCAAAATAATAATTGGAATGTGTCTAAGTTTGCCTGAGCTGCTATCACAAATACCACAAACTGGAAGATGGTGGAGTCGGGAACTCCAGGGCTCAGTCCTTCCACCAAGGCACCTATTAAACAGGCAGGAACTGTCTGAAACAACTATTCAGAAACTCTGGAGGTCAGAAGAACATGGCACAGTGTTAGGGAAGAGCAGGAGGAGGAGACTGAGGAACTACAGTAGAGAACAGTGAGGTCTTCTATCTTCAGGGCAGTGGATGGTACCCATACCCCACTCTCACGGTAGGCTGCTATGGCTGGCTGATGACAAAAAAGAGACATAGGGATCCTTTTCTCCAAGAACATAGGTGAGCATTGCCAATCATGGCTTTTGATTAGCAATTTTGGATCTGTGGGTCCAGGCTGTGAGCTATTGTTCCAACCCACCCTGCACAAAGGCAGTGGCAGTCATTGCTTCAACCGTACTCAGACAGGGGCAAAGGCAGTGGCGATTTAAAGACACAGTGCTTTCTTGCAGCTGTCGGTGACAGCAGGGGGCCTGCATTTGCTGGGCAGGCCAGAAAAGGTCAGCATGGGGAGCTGTCAAGGAGACTTTGGGCTCCCTTTCTAATCCCCTCTCCAGGGCACTTTGGAGCTGGTCTGTGCCCCCCATGTCCCTGGCCCTGTTTTAGTGGGAAATACTGACTTGAGAAAGTCCTCTCTGGGATGACTCTCCTCCCAGAATGCACCCTCCAGGCAAAGCAGTTAGAGACAATTAAAAGAGTGTAAAAAATATAGAAGGGCAAAACAAAAACAAAAACAAACAGGACAAATCAAGATTCCCAGAGAAGGAAAAGTAGAAAGAGAGCTTTCTCCTGTAGGTGAAACAATTGCACAGAAGTACAATCTTAAAAATTGCACTGCATAGCCAAGGTAAGAATTGGAAGAAGGGGAGCTGAAAAAAATCTGACAGATAAACACAGGCTATTTTAACACTCTAGAATAAGGCAGACTAAGTGATAAAGAAGAACCTTAATGCAAAGCCAATCAATAATAAACCCCTAGGCAAGAAAGAGAAAATAACCTTCAGAGTATTCTAATCAAGATAATCAGATGCCTAGATATCAGCAAAAAATTACAAGCCATATTAAGAAACAGGAAGATATAGCCCAGTCAAGTGAACAAATCAAAACTTCAGAGGAGATACAGAATTTAGAACAACTTATAAAAGAAGTTCAACAAAAGTTCAAACAAATCTAAGTAAGTTCAAGGAGATTAAGGAAAATATGGTTAAAGTGATAAAGGGTATTAAGACTATGAGCATAAAGAAGAATTTGAAAGTATAAATAGAAAAATAACATCATGGGGATGAAAGGCAAAAAGAAGAGATTAAAATACACTAGAGATGTACAACAACAGATTTAAACAGGCAGAAGAAAGAATAAGGGGACTAGAAGACAAGACAGTCAAAATCTTACAGACAGAAGAACAGATATAGGAAAGAATGGAAAAAAATCAAGCAGTGTCTCAGGGATTGGAGTGAAGCCATGAAGCGCACACACATATGTATCATGGTTATTTAAGGAGAAGAGAAGAGAAAAGAGGCAGAAAGAATATTTGAGGAAATGATGGCTAAAAATAGCTCTTATGAAAGACATAAATATGCATATCCAAGAAGCGCAACATACTCCAAAGAGAAAAACATCCTAATAGACCTACTCAGAGACACATATAAATCAGAATGTCAAATTCCAAAGACTGAGAATTCTGAAAGCAGCAAGAAAAAAGCCATTTGTCACATATAAGGTCTCTACAATAAGACTAAATGCTGATTTCTCATCAGGAACTATGGAAACAAGAAGACAGTGGTATGATACATTTAAAGCACTGAAAGAGAAAAACTGTCAGCCCCAAATTCTTTACCTGGCAAAATCAACCTTTAAAAATGAGGATGGGTTTAAAATATTCACAGATAAAGGAAACTGAGAAATTTCATCAATATGAGGCCTGCTCTACAAGAAACACTAAAGGCATTCTGCAGGCTGCATGGAAAAGACAGTAGAGAGAGGCTTGGAGAAGTGTGAAGAAATGAATATTATCAATAGGGGTAAAAAGAGAGACACACACAAAAAAAGATGTACCATATAAAAACCAAAAGATAAAATGACTGAAGAATTGCCTTTACAGTAATAACGTTGAATGTTAACTGGATTAAACTCCCCAATCAAAGACACAGATTAGCAAAATGGGTAAAAGTTAATGATCCAACTATATCCTATTTACAAGAGACTCACCTTAGATCCAAATACACAAATAAATTGAAAGTAACAGTTTCACATGAGGCAAACACTGGCCAAACTGAAGGAAAAAATAGATGTCTCTACAATAATAGTTGGAAACTTTAACACACCATCCTCATAAAGAGATGGATGTGAAATAACACAATCTTAAACAATCATTGTGTTAAAGAAGAAATTACAGAGGAAATTGGTAAATATCTTGGGATGAATGAAAATGACAACCAGACATATCAAAACTTATGGACTACAGTGAAGGCAGTGCTGAGAGGGAAATTTACAGCCTTAAATGCCTACACTAAAAGGAAGAAAAAGCTAAAATCAAAGGCCTATCTGCACACCTGGAGGAACTATCAAAAGAACAGCAAACTAATCCCAAAGGCAGCAGGAGGAAAGAAGTAACAAAGACTAGGCAGAAATAAATGAAATTAAGAATAAAAAAAGAGAATTAACAAAACCAAGAGTTAGTTCTATAAAATCAGAAATGAGAGGGTGGACATTACTACTGACCTCACAGAAATAAAAAGGATCATAAGAGGATATTATCAACAACTGTATCCCAACAATTGAATAAGTTATATGAAATGGACAAATTCTATAAACACACAAACAATCTACCCTGACACTAGAAGAAATAGATGATCTCAGTTACAAGAGATCGAATCAGTCGTCAAAAACCACCCAACAAAGCAAAGTCCAGGACCAGATGGCTTTATAAGTGAATAATACTACCAGTCATTCCAAGAAGAATTAATACCAATCCTCCTCAAATCTTGCAAAAAATTGAAGAGGAGAGAAAAACTACCTAACTCATTCTATGAGGCCAATATCACCCTAACATCAAAGCCAAATGAAGAAATTACAAGAAAGGAAAATAACAGATGAGTTTCTCTTATGAATATAGTGCAAAAGTCCTGAACAAAATACATGCAAATCAAGTACAACAGTACTTCAGAAGAATTATATACCATGATTAGGTGGGTTTTATCCCAGCTATGCAAGGGTGGTTCAACATAAGAAAATCAATTAATGTGATACATCACATTAATAAAATGAAGGGAAAAAACCTATATGATCATCTCCATTGACAAAGAAAAGGCATTTGACAAATACATCATCCTTTCTTGATAAAAACACTTTGAAAAATAGGAATAGAAGGAAACTTCCTCATAGATGTTAAAGGACATCTATGAGAAACTCACAGCTAACCTGACACTCAATGGTGAAGGACTGAATGCTTTCCCCCTAAGATCTGGAACAAGACAAGGACACCCACTGTCATCACTGTTATTCAACACTGTACTCAAAGTTCTCACCAGAGCCTTTAGGCAAGAAAAGGAAATAAAAGGCATCCAAATTGGAAAGGAAGAAATAAAATTTTCACTATTTGCAGATGGCATGATCCTATATATAGAAGGTCCCCAAAAATCTAAAACAAAGCTACTAGAGCAAATAAACAAATTCAGCAAAGTGTGTGTGCATGGGGGGGAAGTGGGATGATGACAAGATAAGGACATAAAAATTGGTAGTGTTTCTATACACTAGTAATGAGCAATCTGAGGAGGAAACCAAGGGAAAATTCCATTTACAATAACAACTCAAGGAATAAAATAACTAGGAATAAATTTAACCAAGGATATAAGGGACTTGTACACAGAAAACCACAAAACATTGCTAAAAGAAATCAAGGAAGACCTAAAAAAAATGGAAGGACATTCATGTTCATGGGTTAGAAGAATAGATATTGATAAGATGTCAATTCCATCCAAAATGATTTACAGACTCAATGAAATCCCAATCAAAATTACAACAGCTTTGCAGAAATGGAAAAGCCAATTATCAAATTTATTTGGAAAAGTAAGTTCCTCCAAATAGCCAAAAACATCTTGAAAAAGAAGAATGAAGTTTGAATCCTCATAATTCCTCAATTTAAAGCACATTACAAAGCTACAGTGATGAAAACAGCATGGTATTGGCTAGACAAGGATGGAAATATTTACCAAAGAAATTGAATTTAGAATTCAGAAATGGACTGTCACTTTTAAGGCCAATTAATTTTTGAAAAGGTTACCAATTCCATTCCATTGGGAAAGGATAGTCTCTTCAACAAATGGTGCTAGAAGAATTGGATATCCATATGCCAAAGAATAAAAGAAGACTCCTTTCTCTCATCTTATACAAAAACCAACTCAAAGTGGATCAATAATCTAAATATAAGAAGCAGGACTCTAAATCTCCTAAAAGAAAATGTATGGAAGTATCTTCAAGGTCTTGTGTCATGCAATATTTTCTTAGTCTTTACAACTAAAACGCAAACAGTGAAAGAAAAAAATAGATAAATGGTACCTCCTCAATATCAAAAACCTTTGGGCATCAAAAGGCTTTGTCACAAAAGTGAAAAGACAATGTAACCCATGGGAGAAACCACATATCTGACAGGGTTTAATATCCAGAATATATAAAGAAATTCTACAAGTCAACAATGAAAAGACAAACAAACCAATTTTAAAAATTGGCAAAAGACTTGACTAGATATTTCTCCAAAGAGGATATACAAATGATTAAAAAGTACATAAAAAGATGCTCTACAGCCCTAGCTATTAGGTAAATGCAAATCAAGACCACAATGGGATACCATTCACATCCACTAGAATGGCAGCTGTAAAAAAAACAAGAAAATTACAAGTGTTGGAAAGGGTGTGAAGAAATAGGAACACTCATTTTTTGCTGGTTGGAATGTAAAATGGTGCAACGGCTGTGGAACAGTTTTGCAGTTCCTCAGGAAGCTAAGTATAGAATTAACATATGAAGCAGCAATCCCACTGATAGTTTTCTACCCAGAAGAATTGAAAGCAAGGACTTGATCAGATATTTGCACACCGGTATTCCTAATGGCATTATTCACAGTTGCCAGAAGACGGAAGGAGCCCAAGTGTCCATTGACCAATGAGTGGATAAACAAAATGTAGTAAATACATACGATGGAATATTATTCAACCATAAAAAGGAATGAAGCCATGATGCATGCTACAATGTGGATGAACATGGAGGACATTATGCTGAGTGAAGTAAGCCATACACCAAAGGACAAATATTTTATGAACTCACTGATATGAACTAATTATTATAAGCAAACTCGTAGAATATAGGTTCCCAAGGGATATAATGGGGTTAGAGAATGGGGAGTTGATGCTTAATCTGTACAGAATTTCTATTTAGATAGCTTGTAAAGGGTTGGAAATGGATTTTGATGGTAGCACATTATTTTTAATAAGGTAGTTGTCAAATTTAGATAATTTGACATTATAGGGTCAAGTATAATAATTTCTCAGTTCTAACAGCTTCTCAAATTTTACTCTAGTCATTTCACCACACTTCCATAAAACTAAATATATTTTCACTTACAAACAAGTTCACCAAGTCCAGAAACTTTTTGACCAATTCAGCCAGTCGAGGAATCCATTGACGGTGATGTTTCTATCAAGTTTTGAAGTTTTCTTTCCTGTGTAATGGAAACCAATTAAAGTCAAAGCCTCACACCTCCCGTGCTTGCAGATTTGGGAAAGGGTGACGCAAAGTTATTAACTCAATCCCAGAAATGGAAGCTTTGTGCATTGCGTGAAGAAGATGCCCTCTTTGTATTATCCAAAGCAGACTTGCTATTTGTGGCTATACTTAAAAATAAAGTTGTGCCTTTTACCCCATCTCACAATCACTTGTGAAGATTTTGGTTTTGAACTCTGGATCTAGAGCTTTGACAATGGAGCAATCTAAGTAACAAAATCACCTCAATTTTCATTACATGTCAGAATTCATCGTGTTTCTATCAATTTTAGTATCTTTTCTGGAAGGGAGTGATAGAACGATCTTTACAATAGATGCCATGAGAGAAATATCTGTAGTCTTGATGTTCACAACTTTGGTTAATTCAGGGTCCCACACAGGAAAAGAATGATTCCCCGCAGGCAACCACTGGTTTACTGACATGAACTTTGAGGCTTTAGTTTGCTCTGACGATGTTCAGGTGACCATGTTAACATGTAACCACTGCTGACTCATTGCTTGAACACAGTGAAGCATCGCTCAGATATCTTCAGAGCATGTGCTTTGCTTTGGCTGATGAAAAATGATGAAGGTTACTTACCACCACAAGGTTTTCTGTCATTGTTGGCCCAAGGAGATAAGAAGGAAAAGTGGAAGGGGAGATTCTTGCACAGAAGGTAAACTAAACTAAACTAAGCCAAATTACAACGGACTGAATTTGTCTTGTATTAGCAAGATTGTTTCCCACTGCCCAGCAGAAATGAGCACCCAAGAGTTAAACTAACTTCAGTTACAGAGAAATACTTGAGTGATATTTATGCATTCTCAAATCTTATGATTTGAAAATCAACCCTGACATACTAGCTTTATGTAGTTAAAGCCCTGGCTTTGTGTCAAGATCTATTTTAAAAGGGGGACGAGAATTGTATAACTTTGAATTGAAAATATGTTCCATAACACAGAAATACGAGCTGAAGCAGAGAAATATTAAATCAGGTCCTAATCCCATTTCTAGGGAACGAGATACAAAGCATCAATTCGTCTTCCAGAACTAGTGCAATCTAGTGCTGTACTTCCTAGATTTTTACTCACCACTGTCAGTCTCACCCCAACCACTGCCACCGATGATCACTTGTTACTCCCTCTGCACCGTCTCCGACTATCTGCTATCATTATTACTATTTCATCAGCCACTGCCACTACCAACTCTTCATCTGGGAGACCCATTTCTTCAGAAACATTGACTATTTCCCTGAACGTTGTCACTCCCGTCCTCAGTAACTATCACTGAGAATTTGGAAGACATTTTTTTTGTCATCATGTTCTCCAGCATCTTTTCTCTACTCGACATCTGTGGCCTTAAGAATGTATGGACACACACATACAAAAACACACACATTGAAGGCTCAGTAAAATTCACTACAAGGTGAATTTAGTCCCAGCTATTTTGGAAAATGAAAATAAGTCGTTGAGGCTCAAAGTAACCGTATTATTATTACTACAACATGCACACAGGCTTTTGTTGTTGTTTTCTTTTGGTTAGATTCTGTCCATCACAATCCATGCTCAATTCTATAAACACTTACCTCTGAATTTCCCATCTATTTTTGGCCTTATTTCCTGGTGAATTGAAATAATTAGAATGCATGAATCTACAATCTGAAGCAAATTTAGACTCAGAATCTCTATTCCTAGGTAGACTTGTCACCACTACTCAGAAAATTATTGTCATTTCAGAAATAATCACAAAATCCTGAACTTGCAGGGGTATATTTGTTGGTATATTACTGCTTTTTGAATGCAGAATAATTCATCAAAGTGTCTTAAATCTAGTTTCTGAAATATTGATTTGTGCTATGAGCAGAAAGTTCTGTAATCTCAGGTAAAGAATGGCTGGACCCAATTTTCTGAAAATAGAAAAAGTTTATGTAAACCCAGATAGAAAAAATAAAGCAAAACAAAGAAAAAATAAAACCCTTCAAGACTCAGTATTGGGCACCAAACTATTTCATTCATCTCACCTCTCACTTAGGCTGCTGGAGTCACTTTTAAACTGGTCTTTGGTTGCATCCACTCTGGCCAATGGTTTAGCCCATTTTCTGTGTTGCTGCCAATCCAATCATGTATTGAACTTCAGTTCTCTCAGGATGATAACCAAACTCCTTAATATGACCTACCAAGCCCTACATGGCCCTTTACATTTCTCCCAGGTTCACGCTAACTTTCTTCTCTCTGCTTGAGTGACGTCAAGACCATCCCTTCCCAGGATCATGTCAAATATTTGCATGTGCCGTTCCCTCTGCATTCCAGTTCGCATAGATAATTCCTATTTGTCCTGCAGATCTGAGATCAAGTATCACTTACTCAGAAAATGATTTCCTTACCTCCATGATTGGGTGGAATAGGAAACAAAGCTTTTACAGACTCTCAGTGGGTCATGCATTTACTTTTCACAGCACTGTTCGCAGTTGCAATGCTACAGTTGTTTAATTTATGCATGTTTCCGTTAATTTGATTGATGTATCTATGAGCTCAATGAGTTTCATGTGGCTGAGGGCCTTGCCATTCTTTGCTCAATATAGCACTTAATGCTCCTGAAGAAAGTAGGCACTCAATAATATTGAATAAATGGATGAATGAAGCGTTTTAAGGC
>PVKH010034018.1:0-11735 GCA_004027955.1 Chaetophractus vellerosus
TCTAGGAATACCGTATGCCCTAGCAAGATCAATAATGAGAATACTGCTGTCATATTTACCTATGCTCAATGGTGGTGCAAAGTACTTTTCTTTTCCACTCAGCACTATCTCTGCTCATTTTCTTAGGACCCATGATGAGAAAAAAAAGCAAAAATACATAAAATGACCACAGAAGCTAAGACCACAATGGGATGTGCACAGGGCAAGAGCTATTGTGTGACTAACGCATGACCCTTTGGTTCAGCTGGAAAGGGTAGCAAGTCATGAGGCAAACAACACCAAGTTCTAGCTTGTAGTCGAGTAACAAACAAATGACAAGTACTGGGACAAAATTTTCACATAAAAATGAGTCGAGTACCAAATTCGATGAGTTTCAAAACAATTGCATACCAAGGAATGACTAACTTTTTATACTATTGTGCTTAAGTTGGTATCAAAGCAAACAAAACTGTTAAAGATTTAGGCTGTTAAATTTTTTTAACGGGTAGAGTTAATATTTTACTATCATTTACAAGCAGATGGCAGTCAGGTATATAGTCTTCATACATGATCTTTCTTTTTTTGTAAATAAAAAAAATTACAAGTTTTAAATAGCTGACAGCTGGTTATGTGTTCAGAAAACATAATTAGCTTAATTCACTAATGGTGGCTTCAAGCTTTTCCTTTTTAGTGCCAAAAAATTCACCCACCTTTTGTCCCTTTTTATAAAACTGAAATGTTGACATGCATTTAACATCACAGTCTGCATCAACATCCTGACAGTCATCCACATCTACTTCAAGGAACACCATCTTGTTATGCTTTTCAGAGGGGATGAAAGAAAGGCTTGATCATTTTACAAGCTAACACCATGTGACTGAGAAATCAACTACTACAAGTTTATATCCAGCATTGTTCAAGGCTTTCTGAAAATCTTCCCTGCTCTAGATCTGCTTCACCATTTTGGCTGCTGGTGGCGTTCTGAAGAGTGACAGTAGAAAGCATCAAAAAGGACCCTAAATGTGGGACTGAGGATGTTAAATTTAAGACCCATGGTAACTATAAAGAAAATAGAGAATTTGAAAGATTATTGAGAGAGAACATGGAGTACAGGTTACCAAGTGTGGGGGAAAAATGGAAGTTGGGGTTATGCATAATGAATGTAGGGTTTCTGTTCGGGGAAATGGGCAACTTTTTGTAGTGGAAGATAATGAGGATTCCAGAATATTGTGAATGTGGTTCATCCCACTGAATGAAATGCTAGGGAGTGATTGAGGTGGGAAATTGTATGTTGTATATATGTTTCCACAAAAATAAATAAATAAAAAAGAAGGAGCAGCTAAAGAGAAAATGACAATTACACTCAATACTTGATTCTGGATGAGATTTAACAAGTGATAACAAAAGGCTCAATGGTACATTATTGGGACATATGAAAAAATTGGATTGTAGACTGTAGCTTTAAATCAACGTTAAGTATCTTTAAATTGATAGCTGTTTTTAAGATGGTTCCATGTGATATCCTTGTTTTTTGGAAATGTACATGGATGTATTAAGCTTTCAACAAGCATGATGCATACAACCTACACTCAAATGTTCAGAAAATGGATGAATAGATAGGTAGAAAGATAGATAGATTGATGGATAGATAGACAGAATGATTATGTGTATGTGGCAAAATGTTAAGATTGGTGTATCTGGCTTCCTGGAATGGTAGGGGTATGTTGGAGTTCTCTGTATGGTATTTGTATCATTTTTGTAACTGCCTTGTAAATTTGAAAGTATTTCAAAATAAAAAGTTAAAAATAATGTATAGAACATATAACAGCCTCCTCCAAAATGAGCAAAAGAAAAAGGCATTGTATAGAATAGAAAAAATGTGTGTTGATTAAACATATGAATATACTTAATCTCATGTAGCCAGAGAAATTCTAATTAAGAGGACAGTGAGTTACCACTTATACCACTTGATTAGTTAGAATTAAGAAGTTTGAACCTATTAAGTGTTGAATTCTTATACATTGCTTTGTGGCAAGAGCACCTTGGATACATTTCAACATTAGCTTGTAAAGTTAAACATTTGCACTTTTCATAGTCTAGCAAATTTTCTGAATTTTAGATGAACATTCTTAGCATTATAGTTAATACTAGTGAGGGAAGGAGAGGAAGAAGGGAAAGAAAATTCATCACTAAGAGAACAGATTGTGATATATTTACACAATGGAATCTGATATAGCAATGAATATGGGAGATCTACATTATATACAATAGGATGGATATTTAAAAATAGCTAAATGAGAAACAAGTTCACCAAATCTACACACATTATAATATCATTAAACTAACATTTTTCATAAAGCCTCCAAATAAAATTAAGCAATGTGTTATTAGCATACATATATGATGAAACTCTTCTTTTCTATAGAAAAATATGATAAATATAGAATTCCTGGATGTGGTTACCTCTGAGGAATAGCAGAGGTATGTGATAAATGAGAAACAAATGGATAAACGCAAGTTTTGTGCAAAGTTCTAGTTCTTGTGCTAGATGGTGGGTTAATGGATATTCATCTTATTATGTCTTTAAAAAAACATTACATATTTTATATGTATTGCTATATTACTGCATTTTGAAATAGTGTAATTTATTATAGCAAAATAGATAAAAACATTTTAAATGGATAAACAAAGCATAATGAAATATCACTGATTGCTAAATATATTGTTCTTCCTCTTTTGCTCTGGTGGATGCAAGAAAATGGATCAGGAAAATGTATCCTTGATTTATAAAAGGAGAAAGCTAAAACCTATTTCTTGTTTACCCTTTAAATCTTTAAATATCCTTCAATTATTAGAAATTAAAAATGTCACTTAGCCCAAGCAGAAGTAAAAATAGTTTTTGAAATGACACTTATAATTAGATTCATGAGGGAAAATTATTAGTCTCTAACTGAAGTTCTAAAATTAAGCTCTATTCTAATAAGTTAAAAATGAAGCTCTATTCTTGTGTGCCAGAAATAATTTGTGTGTTTTATAATTCATGAATAAATAAACTATTCTCCTTGGGAATTCATTCAATTCATCAATTACTATCTAGTGTTTAGCCTAATATTATTTTCCTAGATAAAAAGAGAAAATTGATCACCATTAATTAGTAACCGTTTACTCACCCTTAATAAACAAAGTACAACTTGCAATCAAATATTTATGTTTTTAAAGTGTATATTTAAGTTAAAAGTACTTTTAAACTTGAAGGCATGCTTTCTATACAGAAACACAAATCTTTAAGATTAAGTGTTTATTACAGATAATCTGATCTATGATTTTTAAATGAACTGATGTTCTAAGTTTCAGCTATTAAATGTTTTTCATAAAATGGTATTCCAAACATCTGGAAGAAATTTAACAGATCACAAATAACATTTTGTTTTGCTTTGTTCTTTCTCCTTTTTCTCCTGTTCCTATTTAAACATGTGTCTAGCAGAGCTACAATAACTGATTCCTTTTTTATCATGGATGTAAGTATAAATCTCTTCTGTAGCCAAAGAGATGGCATCTAAACCAGTCGATTATTTGAACAAATTGATTGTGTGATTATCCCAGACTTGTCTTGAATCCAGTACATAATAGAATGTGTTACCTATTTCATCTTCTAACTAGAATTTCTCTTCTTCAAAATAGCGTCCAATTGTTCTGTGGACTTTGGTTCCAATGTCAGTTTACTGGACAAAGCCTTTGCAGGCTTATTTGGAGCTCTCCCACATGTGCACCACTGGTTGGCCTGTCTGGCACCTGGAAGATAGTCTGTTAGTCTTGTCTCATAGTCTTTGCTATGCTAATTAGAATCAGATCCTTGCATATTCACTTCAGGAGTGAGTCCAGGACTTCTTCATAGACAACTTTATGGTGTCTGCTTTTCCTTAGCAGCCCTGCCTTCACAAACTTCTTTGTGCCTTCTGGTTTTCAAGGCCACCCCTTTATGGTGCCCTGGTTAGAAGGATGAGGCTTTAGTTACCCTGCTCTGCTACACCTCTCCAACACGGCATTCATGTTTGGGGTCAAGCAGTAGGAGGGCATAGAAGAAAAACACCAACAGGTTCAGTCCTCCTTTGTGGGACTACCGTGCCACTGATGGGAGATTGTTTCCCCACCCTCAGAGTTTTGATTCCGCAGTGCCATTCCTTGTCACCATAGGCTGCCTTGGAGGCTGAAATGCAAGAAAATGGAGAAAAGACATGTTAAACTAACCTGGAGATTTCCACATTCCTAGAGAGCCAGAACTAGAGTGCCTCTCTGGTTCTCTGTTTGAGCCGCAGTGCCCACTTCTATGTTTTGAATCATTAAGTTCAGGTGTGGGGATACCCGAGCAACAAAAAAACTAAAGTAAATTCATCCCAGGTTCCTAATACTGGTCTTCTTCCTCAACTTCCTGCTACTGTTACTTTTCAGATTCTCAAATAACTGTTGGTTCATTCTATTTAGGTTTTATAGCTACATTCAGTAGCAGAGATGGATGGAGTGGGCTTACTATCTTACCCAAAAAGAGAATTCCTGAGGGAAACTTGGAAATGTATGTAATGCATATTCATCACCTTCCTCTTGTAATACCTATTAGAGATGTCCCTCACCCTCAGCTAGTGCCTTTTCTATTCTCAGTTATTATCCTGGGGGCCTGAGGTGAAGGGTCTGAGCACATGGTCATTACGCCTTTATCAGACTGGGGTCCCTACATTTGTCCATTTCCCGAGAAAAATAGTCAAGGGGAAACCAAGACATGCTCATATGATCATGGATCACACGGGTACAATATTTCTCCCAGCCCCAAAGTGTAATAATAGTTCTACCTCCTCCCCATAACAAGTGTCAATTACATTATTATATTATATTGTATTAATTTGATTTGAAGATGTTACTCTGAAGAATGGTTACTCCTCTGTCAACAACTTAGATTGAAAGGGCAATAATGCAATAGTGGGGAGAATGGGCTTGCTAATTAGAAAAACCCGTGTTCAAATAAACTTTACTAGTTTGTAACGTTTTTGAAAATTTTAAACTATTTGATCTCAGTTTTTTCATCTATAAGCTGAGCATAAGATTTGAAATCTGCTATAAGGGATAGTTATTGATGTCCCATGATTTAACCTGTGGAAACTATATGCCACGTTGCCTGTCACATTTAAGTTTTTGTAAAAGTTATTCATTATTATTGTTCCGCATGACCCATCCTTAGGGTGGGCACAGTTTCTGGTTTTCCTCGGGATACCCAGTTTATGCTTATTTACTCAGTATAATTAACAGTAATGGCTCCTCATTTTCAAAATTGTCCCATTTTGGACATTAATATTTTACATACCCCACTGCCCTTTGTTAGCCTCTTGAACACTTGGTTCTGCCTCCTTAACATTTCTAAAATCCATCACTGCCCTTCTGTGGCAATTTGAGGTTATTTATGAAGCCCCAAAAAGAGAAGGATTATATTTGTAAACTGGCCTGTTCCTCTGGGTGTGATACCTTTTGTTTGTATTAAATTCAAAGGTTTTAAGTTTACTTGATTAAATCAATTTAGGGCCTTTGATTCGACCATGTCAGTAAGGTATGACTCAAGTTAAGTGCCCACCCCCTTGGTGGGCTGATATAAACAAGCACTCATGCCAGAAGACACGCAGGAAAAGAGAGAGCTCCACAGACATGAAAGAGGAGATAGCTCTGTCATGTCTGATTCTGGGGCACCTGAGAGAGATGAGCCATTCACCTGGTAGTTTGCAGCTGAAGAGAACAGAGCAACTGAGCAACTTATAAGGCCTAGAAAGAAATGAGCCTTATGCCAGAGATTGATATAGGAAGCCCTGAGTGTTGAGCCCTGTGCAAGCCTACAGCTGAGATCAGAAGAAGCTGGGCCCCTGGAGCCTTAAGAGCAAGAAGGAAGAAAAGACAAGGCAGAGATCAGCAATCATCTTGCTTCAACACATAGCAAATGACTTTGGTGAGAAAGCAAACTTGAGTTGGACTCTTTAGGGCCTTGTAACTGTAAGCTTCTACCCCAAATAAATACCCTTTATAAAACCCAATAGATTTCTGGTACTTTGCATCAGCATCCCTTTGGATGACTAAAATACCTTCCATCCTCATTTTCTTTGCTTTTATGAAACTGCCCAGATTTTTACCTGGATTTCTGCTACACCCGTTCAGCTAGTCTCCTTGCCTGCAGTATTTCTCCCTTGATCTTGTTTCAACACTAAGAATGAAAAAAGCTTTCTAAGTTCAAATAAATTCATATCACTAAAATCATTCCAAAGCCATCTTTACACAAATTCCTTATCACAGTAGATACTGTTCATTACCATCTAAAACCTGCCTAAATATTCTTTCAATAGGTTGCAATCCTATGATTTTCTTTTCTGGATGTGATAAAATAAAGGCATTACCTGTTACAGGCAACATCAATAGTAATTTAGTTCCCAAATGAGATGCTGTAAGAGAATGCAGACCAAGCGCCCATTTCCCAAGAGAAAAAAAAAAAAATCTATCAAGGGTCACCCTATCAAGACAAAACCATTAATTACTTAAAATATTTCCATATCACTAAGCAATGCTTCTTAAAAACAGTCATTTTTATGTAGTAACATGTACAGTTTGCATGCCTTGCTATCAATGCAAACATTTAAAATACAGCAAGACAAACACAGATACACTAAACAATAAACGACTTTTTTAGAAAGAAGTCAACAAAAAACTACAATAAAAATGAGTTTTTTCCATAAAAAATTTTTTTACTCAGCAAGTTAGGAGAATTGAAACTTGAAGAAAGTCCAGTAGGCAGTACACTTGAAGTAATCATGGTTTTTCCTTAGTTGTGAAAGGTTATGGTGCTGAGGAGATGGATGATGAAGAAATAAATTCACACACAATATCTGACTCAGAGAAATTGATAATCTCCATTATTTTGGTGCAGCTAAGTACTCTGTGACACAAAGGATTCATAAATCTTCAAAGCTGGTGGTTCATGCTTTAGCATGAAAGAACTGCAAAATAGAATTTTGCTTATATTCTTGTAGTACTTTCTTTGTATGGGGCAGCAGTGTGTCCATTATATTCAGTTTCGTCATGTCCCTTGCTAGACTGTCTGTGAATTTTCTTTCAACATTTGTTTTTCAACTTCAGTGACTCATTACACAACTATAGGCAAAAACAAAAGTTGAATCGGAAAGAAAGTTGAAACACATTCAGGATGATGACAAAGTATATAGAGACAGAAAATGGCTCATGCTAGATATGGCACTGTGATGCCCCTGATAGCACCAGTAGCATTGCAGATGCATGTCCCCCATTGCCTATAAACGTACTTATCACCAAAATAGCTACAGATGATTCTGACTTTCTACCAATTTTGTTTTGAAATGTACCTGAAGACTTCCCACATATTATTTTGTGTTTGGACACAAGTATAAAATTTGCTTATATAAGTATTGGCCAAAACCCTTAAACTGATAGATATATTAGTTCTATAAAGTTTAGATATAAAAATAAACAGAGGTATTCTACTGGAAAAGCATTAATAGGGAAAAGTTCTGCAGGATATGTCTAGTGTTCAAAATATACCCAAGTTTTCCTTACCCTTATTCCTGTAAATAATCCTTTCACCCCCATCTCCCTAAATCTGTTACACCTGGAAAATGTATTTACTTTTTTTCAAGACATATCTTAGCACACATACACATCCAAGTCTCAATATCTGACAATTCCAAATTTACACCCTCATCTGGGTTATATGTATATCTTACATGCACTCTTGTCTCTGTATTGTGTATTATAACACAGTATCTATTTGTCTATTATTTGTCTCCCTTCCATATATTCTTCATCTTCCCTGAGGGCAGTTACTATATCTAGTTCATTTCTGAGTTCTCATGTCTAGCAGAGTGTCTAGCACATGGAAACACTCAAAAATGTTCAATCAGTGAAGGGAGGCAGGAATCCAATCTGAGCAATTATCTATAACAAGCCTAAGGCTCAGGGGACAAGCTAGAGCTGCTAATACATATTTATAAGTTTTCTATGTAGAGTAGGTAGTTGGTGCTTTAGGAATGGATGAGATCATTTGGAGAGAATGTAAATAGCAGTGGCACTCAAATCTGAATACATTTTTAAATTACTTAGGAAACATTGTTTTAGAATTTATTCTTCTTTTTAATCACTGAATATCAGTTTTTACAAATACTCTTAAGAACAATTCAGGTAACTAAGGTTTTGGGGGAGAACAGTTCTTTTACATGAAGAACTCTAATACATGCTCCGTTTTTCTGCAAATAACTCTATTGGTTGGATTAACCAACACTGTAACAGAAATAAAGTGCTACTTTTTTGTTTGTTGTTTTTTTTTTAAGCCATAAGTCACTGCATTTCTTTACACAGTAATTTTACAGCCATGAGCCTCTCATGAAAAAAAATAGTTTACACTTACATCAGTATCAATAAAAGCTCATGTAGAGAAGGGATGGCATGGACTACATGAAAACTATTTCAAAAGGGAGAGAAAGGACAACCAGTAAGATGGCAGTAGAGTAAGGAGCTCCTAGAGTCAGCTTGTCCTACAGGGCAGTTAGTAATCACCCAGAGATAACTAAAGTATCTGTTTAGGGGCTCCAGGAGACCAGAAGAGCATCCTGCAACATCCTTGAAAGAATGGAAGGAGGAGACTGCCCATCTGCGGAGATTAGTGAGTAGAGCACTCCCCGCCCTGGAGGTCGGTGCCCATCCTCCACTGGTGGCACGAGTTGCCTCGGGAGCTGTTCTGTGGCTGGAATTGGAAGCTCCATTTCCCCAAAACAGGGGAGGAAGAGATGGTTGGGCACAAACTTCACCTACTGATTAGTAAATATGGAGTGCTAAAGTATAATCCTAAGAACAACTAAAGTTTGAACCTGTCCAAGTCAGAAAGAGGCAGGTAGCTGAAATTTTAACTCTGCCCCTGGCACAAAGGGATGTGGGGTTGCCTGAAAATCATAGTGCTGGTAGGGACTGGCTTCTTTCCATCTAGATCAGATTGCAGCTCTAGCCTAAGCCCCAGCCCCACCTCTGGCAGGGAGGAAGCTGGGGGAAACCTCTCTGAGAAAACACAGGCCGTGATGCAGAGGCCAGTGATCATCCTACTCTGGCAGCACACACAGACTCAGGAGCTATTCTGTGGCTAAAATTGGAAGCTCCATTTCCCCAAAACAGGGGAAGAAGGCACAGTTGGTCACCGATGTGAGCTATTGATTAGTAAATTCGGCTGGCTAAAGTATAACTGTAAGAACAGCTAAAGTTTGAACCTGTCCAAGTCTGAAAGAGACTGGTAGCAGCCATTTTGACTCCACCACTGGCATGAAGGGTAGCAGGGTTGACTGAAAATCACAATGATGATAGAGAACAGTTTCTTTCACCCAGATCGACCTGTAGCCCTAGCCTAAGCTTCAGCACCACCTCTAGCAGAGAGGAAGCTGGTGAGCCCTGCACCAGCCTCTCTGGGTAACTGCAGGTATACTTGGCTGGCACAGACTGAACAGTTGGAAATCTACTGGGGCAAATGCAGTCATTTTGGATCTACACAGAATAGATTGCTGCCCATACCTGCAGTTCTATCCCCACCAGGGGGAGAAAGGGGATAGAAGCTTCATCAGTCCCTCTGGGCAACTACAGTCTAGGAGTGCAGAACTTGGATTATTACACACAACTGTGCCTCCATCCCTACCCCTGGGAAGGGGGAAAGTTGGGAGAAGCTTCATCAGTCCCTAGACCAATGAGGGCAGCTTGAGCCTCCACAGCTTGCAGCACCAACTACATCCTTGGCTCCTACTACACAACTAGCAAGAAAGAAAGAGCAAGAAAGCCCTAAGTTAAAGAAAGAAACTGCACCCAGATTAAATACATCTAGTAAGCCAGATGCCAAGACACCAACAAAAAATTACAATGCACACCAAGAAACAGGAAGATAAAGCCCAGTTAAAGGAACAAGGTAAGCCTCAGGATGACAAAAAGGAGTTGAGACAACTAATGTTCAAAAAATCTTCTTAGTAAATTCAATGAGATGGCTAAAAGATTAAGGATAACATTGGATGACACAAAGAATTTGAAAGCATACATAGAAAAATAGCAGATTTAATGGGAATGAAAGGTGCAATAAATGAAATAAAAAATACACTGGAACCATATAATAGCAGATTTCAGGAGGCAGAAGAAAGTGTTGGTGAGCTTGAAGAAATGGTCTCTGAAAGTGAACATACAAAAGAACAGATGAAGAAAAGAATGGAAACAATTGAACAAGTTTTCATGCAATAAAGGACAGCAAGAGATGTGCAAACATACATGTCATGGGTGTCCCAGAAGGAGAAGAGAAAGGAAAAAGGGCAGAAGGAATAGTTGAAGAAATAATGGCAGAAAATTTCTCAACCCTATTGAAAGACATAGATATCTATGTCCAAGAAGTACAACATATCCCATCCAAATATTTCCAAATAGACCAACTCCAAGACACATCCTAATCAGAATGTCAAATGCCAAAGACAAAGAGAGAATTCTGAAAGCAGTAAGAGAAAAGCAATGCATAACATATAAGGGATACACAATAAGATTAAGTGCTGATTTCTCATCAGAAACCATGGAGTCAAGAAGATAGTGATGTGATATATGTAAGATACTGCAAGAGAAAAACTTCCAGACAAGAATCTTGTATCTGGTCAGATTGTCTTTCAAAACTGAGGGCAAATTTAGAATATTCACAGATAAACAGAAACTGAGAGAGTTTGTAACCAAGAGACCAGCTTTGCAGGAAATATAAAGGGTGTGCTATAGTCTGAAATGAAAAAACAGAAGAGAGAGACTTGGACAAGTGTCTAGAAATGAAATTTATATCAGTAAAAGTAACTAAAAGTGTCAAAAGAGTGGTGAAAATAAAATATGACAGATAAAACCCAAATATTTTTGAATAAACTTAACTAACGATGTAAAGTACCTGTATTCAGAAAACTACAACTCATTGTCAAAAGAAATTTAAAAAGACCTAAATAACTGGAAGAACATTCCATGCTCATGTATTGGAAGACTAGATATCATTAGATGTCAGTTCTACTCAAATTGATATACAGATTCAATGCGATCCTAATAAAAATTCCACAAGCATTTTTTAAATAAATGGGAAACATGATTATCAAGTTTAATTGGAAGGGTAAGGTGCCCTGAATAGCCAGAAACTTCTTAAAAAGAAATGTGAAGGTGGAGGATTCTCACTTCCGGACTTTAATTCATACTACCTAGCAACAGTGGTAAAAACAGCATGGTACTGGCATAAAGACAGACAAAGAGACCAATGGAACCGAATTGATGGTTCAGAAACAGACCCTCACATCTATGGCCAAGTGATTTTTGTCAATACTGTCAAACCCACCCAGCTTGGGCAGAACAATCCATTCAACAAATGGTGCTGAGAGAACTGGATATCCATCGCCAAAAGAAGGGAAAAGGACCCTATCTCACATCTTATACAAAAATTTACTCAAAATGGATGAAAAACCTAAATATAAAAGCAAGAACATTTTCTAGAAGAAAATGTAAGAAAATATATTCAGGTGATGTATTCTTAAAGGAGATAAGAGGAGGACTGAGATGGACTATTGATGTTTAATGTATGTTGAAGTTTTAATTAATTTTACTGTAAAAGTGTGGAAATGTATAGAGTTGATAATAACACATTATAGTGAATAACAGCTGGTTTATAAATG
>PVKH010034019.1:0-11928 GCA_004027955.1 Chaetophractus vellerosus
AATAAAATAAATCTTTAAAAAATAATAATAATAGGGTGATATATGGGGAAAATACAACTAATGGAACTTATGGACTACAGTTAACAGGAAAACTAATTTTTTTTCATCAATTGCAATGAAAGGACTATATCAATGCTGGGGTCAACAATGGGGGGGTATAAGGGAGTATGGGATTTTTCTTTTTGGAGTAGTAAAAGCGTTCTAAAATTGATTTGGGGGGGTGACAGCACAATCCAGTAATGAGACTGAAGGCCACTGAGTGTTCACTTTGGATGGACTGTACAAAACATGGGACTGTACAACAGTGGACCCTCTGGTGAATGATGGACTGTGGCTAACAGTACAAATATAAGAACACTCTTTTATGAAGTATAACAAATATACAATTTCTATTACATGGTGTTAATAATAGGGTGGTATATGGGAAAAATACACCTAATATAAGCTATAGACTATAGTTAGTAGTATTTAATACTCTGTCATCAATTGTAACAAAGCTACAAAACTAATGCAAAGTGTCAAAAATAGGGGGATATATGAGAACGTAGTATTTTTTGCATGACTTTTTAAATTAAAAAATAAATTGGACTGTATAACACACAGAACACTGCTGTGGACCATGGACTCTGGTTAATGGTACAAACAGAAGAATGTTCTTTCCTGAACTAGAACAAATGAACATCAATATTACAAGGTATTAATAATAGGGTGGTACATGGGAAAAATACATCTAATACAAACTATGGGATGCAGTTAAAAGTAATACTTTCATATTCTTTCATCAATTATAACAAAATTACCACTCTAATGCTAAGTGTCAATAATGGGGGTTATAAATGATATGGGGTTTTTATTTTGGAGGTAATGAATATGTTCTGAAATTGATTGTGGGATGAATGCACAACTTTGATTATACTGAAAAGCTACTGCCTATACACTGTGGATGGATTGTATGATGTGTGAATATATTTCAATAAAATTACTTAATTTTTTTTTAAAAAAAGAGCCCTGGGGGATCACAGCAAATATTTTAGAATAAATCTGTTTACCTCTAACTTACCAAAAGTTGGTATTAAAGGGGAAGTGGATGTGACTCAACCACTTGGGCACTCACCTACCACAAGGGAGGTGCCGGGTTCAGGTCCTAGTGCCTCCTAAAAAAAGAAGCCAGGCAGATGCTCACTCCAACTGCAACAGAGCTACACGCCACCACAACAGAGCTAGACACCACCACAACAGAGCTAAATGCTACCTCCCACCACAACAGAGCTAGACACCACCACAACAGAGCTAGACGTCATCTCCTGCCACAACAAGCTAGACTCTGCCCCCACCACAACAAGCAGAAGTCACAAGCCAGCAGATGCAGGAGCCTATGGGGAGCAGATGTGGCTCAGTCGTTGAGCTCTGTCCTTTCATGTGGAAGGTCCCAGGTTCGGTTCCTGGTGCCTCTTGGAGAAGATGAACAAACAATGAGCAGACAGACAAGCGATGGGGGAGAATGGGGTATAAAGAAAAATAAATTTAAAATAAATAAGTAAAAAATAAATCTCAAAAAAAAAAAAAGCAAATATAAGGCGGGCAAACAGATAAATTTAACTTTCCAGATAGAAAGGGATATACTTTGTACAATTAAATGCAAGGTCTTGCTGTTTCCCAATACAGAAAAGAGCTGAGAAGATAAATAAGTTGCATAATATAGAATTATGGTGTTTTTATACTGTTCCTACATTAAGTGGGGCTGGATTTTTATTTGTATTATGATTATAGTCTTTATTATCAAAAATTAAATATAAATGAAAATATTCAACCCAATATTTTAAATTTACCAATAAGCTTAGGGATTAAATTCCTACCCTAAATCTCTCTTCAAACATGGAAACACAATACCTACTATACATGTATTTGTCAGGGTTCTCTACGGAAACAGAACCAACAGGAGATATTTGTAAATATTATGGGATTTTATAAAATTGTCTCACGCAACCATGGGGAAGCATAAGTACAAATTCTGTAGGGCAGGCTACAAACCAGGGGCTCCAATGAAGGTCCTAGATGAGTTCCCCAGGAGTTGCTGGCTGTCCAAAGCGGAGATGGGAATTCTCTCTCTGAATGCTGAAATCACTTCCACTTTTAAGGCCTTCAACTGATTGGATGAGATATGACTCACTGCTGACGGCAATCTCCTCAGTTGATTGTAGATGTAACTAACCATCCATGCAATCAACTCACTAATGATTAAAGTCCATGAATTTCCCTTGTATTACAATTAGCCCAGTGCTTGCTTGACCAAACTAGACACCGTTACGGAGCTGAAATGACTCATTAGCGTAACCATCACAGTCCACTCCTTGCCAAGTTGGCAGCCATTCACATCACCTTAAACTATGCTGAGTTTCTAAATAAAAACAGTAACAGATTATGGCAGTTGAATACTATTTATGAATTCCAAAAATGAGATACTAATTATGTTTGTAAACTGATCTGTTTCTCTGGGCATGATACCCTTTGATTGTATTAGATTCAGCTGAGACATCTGATTAAATTATCTTAAGATTAGGGCTTTGATGACGGATACAAGCCATGTTAATTAAATTTCATCAAAATTTATAAATCAAAATTTATAAAAGTGTATCGCCCAAAATGTAAACCATAATGTAAACCACTGAACATGATTAGTAGCTATGTTTCAATATGGCATCAGTTGTAACAAACATACCATTCACATATATAATGTTACTAACAGGGGAAAGGGGAAAAGGGGGAGGATGTTGTATATATTGGTGTCCCCTGTATTCTGAACATGACTTTTCTGTAATCTAAAACTTCTTTGAAGGCAAAATGAAAAAAGTAAGACACTGGGGGTATAAATGGAAGAAAATGTCACTGTACATACAGGACAAGAGATCTAACAGTGGTGAAAGTCAAAATGTCAAAAAAACTTTTTAAATATCTTTTCATTATTTTTTATTATCCCAAAATTTTATTTGTATCTTTTTAAAAATTTTTTTGTATTTTATTTATTTTTAAAACTACCATTATTATTTCATTCTCTTATTAGTTGTAGTTGGCTTTTATTGGCTTCATTTTTCAAAGGTTTTGTATTACCGATCAATTAAAACTTTGACAGTGGAGGATCACTGGTCTGGGGTCAGTAATGAGGGGATACAAGGGAGGCAGCTCACCTGGTCATATACATAAAACATAAATGTGTTCAAATGTTCATGGAGCATTGTCAGAGTGGGTAGAGATTCACACAATAACTGAAAGAAATCCAATTCCCATCCTGGAGAGCTCTGCCACATTCTCTAATGGAACAGCAAGAAACCCAAGTACAGGGGCAATGACTAGTGAAGGAGGAAAGTCCATTAACGGGCCCTTGATATTGTTGACTGTGCTTATGAACCCTTAATCTTAAAATTGAAACTTAGCCTAGTAATACAGAGGGCCTAAGAGTTAACACCTGGGAGCCTTCTTTTTGTTCAAATGTGGCCTCTAAGCTAAACTCAGCATATAAATACATTACCTTCCCTCCAGCGTGGGACACGACTCCCTGGCACTGAGGGATTACTACCAAGCACCAACTAGTAATGCAACTGGAAAAAGACCTTGACCAAAAGGGGGAAAAGGTAAAGACAAAGGCATTTATATGGTTAGAAACTTCAAAGTGAGTCAGGAGGTCATACCAGAGGTTACATTTAGACGTGTCTCAGCAGGATCTCATTGACAGCCAAAGTAGATACTGCCCCAAATAGTGGGGCTCCTGAGGGCTCTGGAAACATCCAGACACTATAGTCAGAGCAGATAGCTCAGGAGTTAGGTGCCTTGCCAATGGGCTCTACTTTGGAATTTATGCTCCCCAATGTGACAGATTTGGAATCATTTATGGTTTCCGTACACATGGCTCTTCTGTCTTTCTATTTGAACCTGTAATTAGTTCTACAGTTGGTAGGTGTACATCCAAGAGACTAAAATCTTTGGGCTGTCCATGTGCCAGCTGGCTCTAAGTCTCAACGGAGTTGCAATACCTATTCTCCAGTTCATTGGTCTCACCCAGGAAAACTAAGAAGGAGGTGATGATGGACAACCACCATACCAAAGAACCAAGAGAGTCTACAACTGCAAGCAAGAGGGTCTCATCCATCGGCCCTATGGGACTGAAACCTCCTCTCAACTGGACGTGAAGTGGACGTCACCGTCTCAGAGTCCTCAGGATTGGGGAATGAACTATGGACTAAAGTAGACTTACTGGTATTCTACTATAGACTTATTGTGATTCTAGCAATGAAAGAAATCATATCATTGATGTGGAGGCAGTAGCCACTGGAGGTTCTGAGGGGAGGGAGACAGAAAAGCAAGTGGAATGTGGGGGCATTTTCAGGACTTCGGAATTGTCCTAAATTACACTGCAATGTCAAATACAGGCCATTATATATCTTGCCATAACCTACAAACTGGGTGGGAGACAGTGCAAACTACAATGCTTGGTGGCAATGCTCCAAAATATGTTCATCAATTGCAATGAATGTACCACACTAATGAGGGATGTTGTTAATGTGGGAAATTGTGGGATATGTGGGCAAAGGGGCATGTGGGAATCCTCTATATTTTTTACGTAACATTTATGTAATCTAAGTATCTTTAAAAAAAAAATTTTTTTTAAATAAAAGTAATGTGCTGGCAAGCAGATGTGGCTCAAGCGATTGGGCTCCTGTCTATCATATAGGAGGTCCAGGGTTTGATTCTCAGGGCCTCCTGGTGAAGGCAAGCTGACCCGCACAGTGAGCTGGCCTGAGCGGAGCTGACCCATGCAGACAGTTAGCCCGTACAGAGTGCTAGCCCGCGTGAAGAGCTGGCACAGCAAGATGACGCAACAAAAAGAGACACAGAGGAGAGACAATCAGAGATGAAGCAGATCAGGGAGCTGAGGAGGCACAAGAGATTAAGCACCTCTCTCCCACTGCTGAAGGTCCGAGGATTGGTTCCCGGTGCCACCTAAAGAGAAGACAAGCAGACATAGAAGAACACACAGCAAATGGACACAAAGAGCAGACAGCGAGCACAAAACAACAAGCGGGGAGGGGAGAAAAATATAAATATTTTTTAAAAAGTACATCATGTATGCAGCTATTACATTGCAAATAGCACAAAAAAATCATGATTTTCTTCTTATCTAAAAAAAAAAAGTAACGTGCCTTTTTCCCTTGGCTGTTTAAAAAAAAAAAAAAAAAAGATTAGGGCTTTAATTCAACTAAGTCATTAAGAGTACAACTCACCATTGAGTCCCAGCCCCCTTGGGCTGATAAATCAGACTCTCACACAGAAGACGACACACAGGAGAAGAACACAGAGGAATTTTATGGCTCCATAGACATGGTAGAGGCCCCAGGCAGAGAGATGAACCTGATAGTCTACAGATGACCTTGTGAAGAGAACAGAGCAGCTGAGCCCAGAAAGAAAGGAGCCCCAGGAAGAGAGACAAGCCTTATGCCAGCCTACAGCTGACATCAGAAGCAGCTGGGACCATGGAACCTTAAGAGGAAGACGGCAGGCTGAAACTTACAGATGCTGCCCACCATCCTGCTTCAACACATGGCAACAGAGTTTGGTAAGGAAATAACCTCGAGCTGGACTCTTTAGGGCTTTGTGACTGTAAGCGTCTATCCCAAATAAATACCCTTTATAAAAGCCAACAGAGTTCTGGTACTTTGCATTAGCACCCCTTTGATTGACTAATACAAAGATACATATAACTATATATATATATATTTCTGCCTAACAATACAACTGTCCTGTGTACAACCAGAAATACACTAAATCCCTCCAGAATAGGGTCCAAGTCCTTATGTAATATTCACTCTTAAACTTGTCATCCTCAAATGCTATGACATGACACTAATACAAATCATGTCATATGATAAGGAGAAAGGTTAGGGAAGGAAACAAATATATTTATATTATGTACATATACAAACATACTCATAACAAAACCAGGAAAAAATATTCATAACCATTACAGCCTTCATTTCTGTTAACTGGTCACGTGGTCGAAGTTTGTATTTATCACTACCTTCTTCCACTACCCATTCCATGTTCCTTGGGGAATGGTGCCATATCAGGGGCTGAGTGTGGGTCTCTGCCGCTGGCAGATTGGTAACTCAGCAGTGGCTGTAGCCCTCTCAGCTTTGGTGAGGGGAAGTCCATGTTGCTGAGCCCATGCATAACCTCTATCCCTACCATCATGGCCACTTTGTTCATCAGCCCAATGGGCAATGACTAGAGTGGCTAGGGAAAGAGGATGAGTGCTAGGCAAAGAAAGGGTCATCTTATCCATTTGAATATTAAAATCTTCCTCTGCTGAAGTCACCCTCTGGTGAGCATTCATGTGGGACACAAATATTTTCATGGTTTTTGCCCACTAAGAAAGGTCTTGCTGTCCCCAAGTAGGCATTACAGTGTCCCGCTCAGAGGGTAAGTTAGCAGGTTCCCCTACCAGTGAGGGCACTGAGGTCCGGAGAGGGAAGGTGATCTGCCCCCAGGCCACACTCTGCAAGGGGCCAGGCTGTACCTAGAATCAGAACCGAGTTCAGACCCTGACTCTGGAGCAACTTGTTTTGCCCTCCATGTTGCAGTCACTTCAACAGCAGGTAACAACAGTCCCCATACCTCTTTGTCCCTCCAATCATGTTCCTTCCCAGTCCCTAACCATTCAGCCAAATGACTGGCAAGAGTCCATCTATCAGTGTACAAATGCACTTCCAGCCATTTCTCCTTCCAAGTAAAATGAACAAGTGCAATGCTCCAAGTTCTGCCCACTGGGAGGATCTGCCCTCCTTCCAAGCAAAATAAACAAACAAGTGCACTGCTCAAAGTTCTTCCTACTGGGAGGATTTGTCCTTCAGGGACGTCCCAGACAGGGGCTGCAGTGCTGCAGCTGTCCGCATTCGGGTGGTACCTGCATATCGTGCAGAACCATCTGTAAACCAGGCCCAAGTTTTCTCTTCCTCAGTCAAATGATTGAAAGGAACTCCCTAAGAGGCCATAGCTGGGAAAGAGAAGATAATGTGGCAGGCATAGTGATCATGGGCATTTGGCCACTTCCTCATGTAACTTACATGTGCCTTCAGGACCCGCTCAAGCCCTATCTTGTATATACCACTTCCACTTTATGGTGGAATGCTGCTGTGTATGCCCAACTTTATGGTTTAGTGGATCAGACAATACCTAGCTCATGACAGCAACTCAGGTCTCATAAACAGTTCATGATGGGCAACTCAGGACTCATGGTAACTTGGTGTCTCATGGTTAAGGATTCAGGCTCTACTAAGGCCCAGTAGCAGGACAAAAACTGCTTCTCAAAAGAAGAGTAGTTACCTGCAAGGGATGGCAGGACTTTGCTTCAAAATCCTGAGAGTCTGCATTGTGATTCTCCTATAGGGGTCTGCCAAAGGCTCCAGACAGCATCTCTATTTGCCATTTACACTTCCAGCACCATTGGATCTCCTGGATCATATGGCCCAAGTGGCAGTGCAGCTTGCACAACAACCTATACCTGTTGCAGAACCTCCTCTTATTCTGGTTCACACTCAAAACTAGCAACCTTTCTGGTCACTCAGTAAAATGGGCCAGAGCTGCACACCCAAATGAGGAATATGTTGTCCCCAAAATCCAAAGAGACCAACTAAGCAATGTCTCTCTTTTGTGGTCACAGGAGGGGCCAAATGCAACAGCTTATCCTTCACTGTAGACAGGATATTTCAACATGCCTCCCACTACAGGACGCTGAGAAATTTCAGTAAGGTGGAAGGCCCCTGTATTTTTGTTGAATTTATCTCCCATCCTTTCTCGCAAATGCTTTATCAATAAGTCTATAGAGTAATTGCTACTTCTTGTTCACTAGGTCTAATCAGCATGGTATCATCAATATAATGAACCAGTGTGATATCTTGTAGAGGAAAAGACAGATAATGATCCCTGCAGACAACATTATGACATAGGGCTAGAGAGTTGATACACCCCTGAGGCAGGACAGTGAAGGCATACTGCTGGCGTTGCCAGCTGAAGGCAAACTGTTTCTGGTGGTCCTTACTAATGGCAATTGAGAAAAAAGCATTTGCCAGGTCAATAGCTGCATATCAGGTACCAAGGTATGTTTTGATTTGTTCCAGCAATGATATCCCATCTAGAACAGCAACTGCAACTGAAGTTCCCACCAGGTTAACTTTACAATAATCTACTGCCATCCTCTAAGATCTGTTTTCTGCCAGGCCAAATAGTTGAGTTGAATGGGGATGTGGTGGGAATCACTACCCTGCATCCTTCAAATCCTTGACGGTGGCACTGATCTTTGCAATCCCTCCAGGAATCTGTCATTACTTCTGATTTATTATTTTGCTAGGTAGGGGCAATTCTAGTGTCTTCCATTAGGCCTTTCCTACCATGATGGCCCTCACTCCACAGTCAGGGATCCAATGTGGGGATTCTGCCAGTTACCAAATATGTCTGTTCCAATTATGCATTTTGGAACTTGGGAAATAACCACAGAATAGGTCTGGGGACCCACCGGACCCAATGTGATATGAACCTGAGCTAAAACACCATTGATCACATGACCTCCATAAGCCCCTACGCTGACTGGTGGACCAGTGATATTTTGGGTCTCCTGGAATTAATGTCACTTTTGAGCCAGTGTCTAATAATCCCCAAAATGTCTGACCATTTCCTTTTTCCTAATGCATGGTTACCCTGGTAAAAGGTCGTAGGTCTCTTTGGGGAAAGTTGGGAGGAAGATTAACAGTATAAATTTTTGGCATTGTAACAGGATCCTTCCCCAAGGGGAACTGGCCTTCCCCTCATTCAAGGAACTCTGGGTCTGTAAACTGTCTCCTCAAGTCTGGGAATTGATTAAGGGGCCGTAACTCTGTTTCTGTAATTCAAGTTAGGGTTTTATTCACTCGACCTTCTGCTTATTCAGATCAAGTAGGAATTTAGTAGACTGCCCATCTATTTTACTCCTCGGTACCCCATGATCTATTAGCCAACACCATAGGTCTATAAGACTCAGACTCTTTTGATTGCTGCTTTCAGTCGGGCCTTTCATTGTGGTAACCACACCCACACGATGAAGTGCTGTTACTTGGCTTCTGCCAGCCAGGATCCAATCATCCCCGTAAGTGGGTTTCTGGTTCTGGGACAGCAGTTCCCACAGTAATACCTGATCCACAGAGAAGAGCAAACAGCTCTTCAGAGAAGATGGAGTTAAGTCTCACAAATTTATTCCTCACAGTCCTAGTAAAAGGTGCGTCCTCTGGATATTCCTGAGGTGGGTGAGGTTTTAAATAATGAATCCATTTCAGCATTCAAATCTCTGTAAGCCTTTGGATCCCCTCATCTACAAAGCCTCAGCAGAATTTAGGGTTTCAATGTCCCCATGGCTATCATCAACCTATATGTCTCCATCCCAATCCTCAGGGTTCCACTCCTTTCCAATCAAAGCCCTCAGTTTAACAGCAGACACCCTGCAAGGTTGAGATTTTAGTTTTTGTTGTAACTCCCTATTCCTACAATGAGACTCTGAGTCTGGTTTTCAGAGATCTCAAATCTGCAGCTGCACAAAACAAGATTTCCCTTCAGCACACACAAAGAAACTTTCACATCATTCATTTGGCGCTTAAGTTGCAAATTTGAAGCCTTCAGCTCATGCCTTTCTTTTGTAACTGTATCCAGTGTATTTAGGAATAGCCAGCCAACATCACTGTGCCTTTGAACTCCACACAACTCTGTTAAGATGTTAAAAATGCTCTTACCCAGATCCCTGCCTTCTATAAGCACAGAAGTAGTTGTACCTGGTGGTGATATTTTGCGTATATGTATTGCCAATTAATGTAATGGACCAACAACGGCCTCTTGATTATTAGAAACAGAGTCATTAGTGCCCTTGAGGGCCAACTGCAAAAGTCTAAGAAGCAATTCAGAAATCCCATTTTTAAGATCCTGTTTCTCAAGAACCATTCCCAGTACCGAGCTGTATTAGTCCAGGTTCTCTAGGGAAACAGAACCAACAGGAGATATGTGTAAATATTATGAGATTTTATAAAATTGTCTCACGTGACCAAGGGGATGCTCAAGTCCAAATTCCATAGGGCAAGCTGCAAACCAGGAGCTCCAATGAAGGTCCTTGATGAGTTCCCCAAGAGTTGCTGGCTGTCCAAGTTAGAGATGGGAATTCTCTCTCTGAATGCTGAAATCATTTCCCCTTTTAAGGCCTTCAACTGATTGGATGAGATATGACTCACTGCTGACAACAATCTCCTCAATTGATTGTAGCTGTAACTAGCCATCCATGCAATCAACTCACTAATGATTAAAGTCCATGAAATGCCCTTCTAACAATTACAATTAGCCCAGTGCTTGCTTGACCAAACACTGGGCACCATTATAGGGCCAGGTTAACACATTAGCCTAACCATCACAATACATAACACACATTCTTGAACTTTAGCAATTATGTGAACTTTGTAAACTAAATTTAACAATAACAAAAAATTTACAAAAATTCAGTTTCTGTAAACCATTTAGCGTAGAGATAATTTAATCTTTTGGTTTAGAGAAGGAATCCCCAGGAAATGCCGATGTCAGTCCTGGTATTCTAGTAAGCTCTAATCCAAATATCTAAGCAACTCATGAATTATCTCTACTTGAATAATCCACAGGCATCTTAAACTCAGTATGTTCTAGCCTAAATCTGCTCTTCTGATATTCTCAACTGTCAAAGACATTCCATTCACCCAGTTATCCTAAATGCCTTCTTAACCACTCCCCAACTGACCCCCTAAATCCCTCAAACTTCTCCTCTGACACTGAACCCTCATCATTGTTAGCCTGGGTTGCTAAAATAACAGTCTGGTCTTAATTCTCTCAATCCAGTCACCTTCCAATAATCTGTGTAAGGTATGTAAAGTGTAACCACTGACAAGAATGATGTTTATAAAATGCACATCTGATCAAGCCATGCCTGAGTTTAAATTCCCTCTGACTCCACTCTTTACACTCTATAGCTACACTTCCTGACACTCAACTCACAACTTTCCTTCCTTGAGCCACTCAGAACTCACCTGTTCCCTGAAAGTTTGGTAACTTTTTTTGTGTGCATTCTGTTCCCTCTACCTGGAACACCTTTTTACCCCTTCTTTCTGCAGATAACTTCTACTGAGTTCTTCAAAAAAGCACAAACTATAGCCTGCCTAAATGCTTTTGCCCATCCCCATTCCACTTAATCCAATTTAGAAGTTTCTTTACTCATACATTCAAGCACACACCAAAAAAAGTGAGTACACTAGTAGCTGTCATGTAGACAAGTAAATCAGTGGTCACAGAGTATAATGAAGGTATGCACAGGATCCTGAACAAGATGTCATTAAATATATACTGAAAGCTGAAAATGTGCCGGGCATGGAACAAGCTGCTAGATGTAAATACATAAGATTCAGCCACTGTCTTCATAGCACTTACAGTCTAAGAATCAGGAAAAGAAAACAGATAATTACAGCATATATTTCAATCTGGTACCATAGCAGAAGCCTCAAGCACGGTGAAAATGAGGAAGATTTAGAGCAACATATAAACTGAGACCTGAAGAATAGCAAATTTTAACTAGAAAAGGGTGTAGGAAGCAGAGAGCTTATGTTCTTTGCATATGGCAGAGAAAAAACACAGAAAGCAGTAGTGCATGATGGGCCCCTGTTATTGATGATTAGCCTTATGAATCATTGCTGTTGAAATTAAAACAGCCTAATGTTAAGGGGTGCCTAAGAGTTGCCTCTGGAGATCCTCCTGGTTGCTCAATGTGGCCTATCTCTAAGCCAAACTCAGAATATGAATACATTACCTTCCTCCCAACGTGGGACATGATTCCCGGGGATGAGCCTC
>PVKH010034020.1:0-11936 GCA_004027955.1 Chaetophractus vellerosus
GTGGGGGGGAGGGGAGATATGTAATAAAATAAATAAATCTTTAAAAAAAAAAAGAATATTCCTTCCATTCCTGGCCATTGTTGGTGGTCAATAAATCATAGTGTGAAGCTTATGAGAATGGTTTAAAAAAATGGAAACAGTCAGTAGATTGAACAGTGTCTTGTACAACCATGTACGTTGGCTGACAAGACAGGTATTATGCTCAAAGAGAACTCAATGCTCAGATCAGACCCTGTATTAGTCAGCCAAAAGGGGTGCTAACGCAAAGTACCAGAAATTGTTGGCTTTTATAAAGGGTATTTATTTGGTGTAAAAGCTTACAGTTACAAGGCCCTAACGAGTCCAACTCAAGGTACCATAAGAGGTACTTTCTCACCAAGTCTGTTGCCATGAGTTGAAGCAAGATGGTTGCCGTTCTCTGCAAGGGTTCAACCTTCCTCTTCCTCTTAAGACTCTGTGGGCCCAGCTTCTTCTGATCTCAGCTGTAAGCTGAAGGGCTCATTTCTTTCTGGGCCTTCTCAGCTGCTCAGGGCTCTTATCTCTTCTGCTGCAAACTATCAGGCAAATGGCTCAGCTCTCTCTGGGGCCCCAGGATCAAAACTGACAAAGTTCTTTCTCTCCTTCCATGTATCTTCTTCTGTATGTCTTCTTGGGTGAGTGTATGTTTCTATCAGCCCACCAAGGGGGCGGGGACTCAACGCTGAGTCATGCCCTGCTGATGTGGTCAAATCAAAGCCCTAATCTTTGAATTTAATACAATCAAAGGGTATCACACCCAGAGGAACAGGCCAGTTTACAAACATCAGTATCTTTTTTTTGTAATTCATAAATAATATCAAACTGTTACAGACCCCAATAAGGCTGAAAGGAAAGGCAAAGAGGTCCACCAAAAGGCATACTTGGTTATGCCTAGGAGCCTGTTCGTGAAAGGACATAATAATTGGTAAAAGCCTCAGGCTAAACTATCATTCTCTGGAGCTCAAACACAAGAAGTATGTACTGGTTCACTTTCTTGGTTGGTTGGTTGTTGTTTCACTTTTCAGCATCCACTACCCCTTTTTTGAGATAAGAATACACAATATACACATATTTTGGATTCCCCTGACTTCAGTAGGTGAGGATGTGGTTCCAGTGAACTACCTCTTTCACTAAATTCAAGTGTGGAGGATATGACCCAGTATAAGCCAAACTGTGTATTCCTTTATATATATACATATATTTTTAAATTTTATTTTAAGAGTAGTAGTTGTAGGTCTATAGAGGAATCATACAGAAAGTACAGAGTTCCCATATACCCCCCACACACAAATAGTTTTCCTTATTAACATTTTGCATTAGTGTGGTACCTTTGTTACAATGGATGAAACAATATTATTATAATTATAGTTTACATTAGGGTTCATTCCCTATTTCACACTGGCTTCTTTCATTTCCTCAAACATGCTGTGCTCCTTTCCGCCACAAGGTTGTTAAAATATCATTTCCTACTTGTGGATCACTCCCCTCCATTTTAACTTTCCCTAGTTTTCCTATTCATTCTTCAGATCTGACCTCTAAAGTTACTTCCTCAGAAGTGCCTTTCCTTACTCCCAGGTGTAGACAAGTTCTTCTCTACATACTCTCACAGAATGAATGAATGAATAAATGTTTCACCTAAACAATGGAATACTGGCACCTATTAAGCAGAGTGTGTAGATCTATAATTATTGACCTAGAACATTTTTTTCTTCCACCATGTATGATGTTTATTTTTGTCTATTTATATGTATTTGTATGCACAGAAAAAAAAGTCTGAAAATACACATAGCAAAATGTTAACAACAGTTACCTCAGCAGAGTGTGATTAGGAAAGATTCACTTTTATTTTTATTATGGTTTTCTTTGTTTTTATATGAATTTTTAAATTTTTATAACTCAAACTTATCTGCATAATAAAGAATTGATAGATGTTTAAAATATTTGTTAAAATGGAGGAATAAGTTGGACAGCTCATAAAGATTACTTGTACTTACCTTTACATCACCATTAAAAAACTCCTGGATGGATCTGATCAACCTCTCAGTGATGACCTCGCTGAGGGGCCCCTGGTGGGTCAGGTGTCTGAAGCTATCTGTGAGGGATTCCTGAGGGAGTCCAGGGATGTCAGAGATATCCGAGTCTAATACCGAAAGAAAAACAATGGATGATGCCTCTGCACTGTGTAAAGTTCTATGGTTTAGTGGGGAGAACCAATGGACATCAGGACAGACAAGTCATGTTCTCACCTTTACTATTTGCTCTGTGACTTTGGCCAAGTCCCTTTGCCTATCTAAGTCTCAGTTTTATCAATTACAAATTCAATGTTCTCTAAGGGCCTCTGAAGTTACAAATACCGTTAGGAATGAGCTGTAGTAGAAGCGTTAAGAGCTTGAACTTTATACTTCAATTTGAGACTAGCTTGAATTGTGGGTTTACCTCTTATTAGCTGTATGGCCTTCATTAAGTTAGTGGGCCTCCTGGAGCCTTAGTTTCCTTATCTCTAAAATGGGGCAGTGCCCACCTCACAGGGTTACTGTGAGGATTAAGTGAGGCAATACATGTGAAGGTCAGCTCAATATCTGGTACATAGTAAGTATTTAATAAATGATAGACATTATTATTCAAACTCAAAAGTCTATAATTCTGTGATGACAAGAGCTTAAAATGTAGTATAGCTCCTTGCTGATATTCATCTCTTCCCACTGACCAGGTTACAGTGGAGGTATCTTCTTATATCCTTCTTGATCTGAGTCATGCTTTCATTAAGAGCATGGGCTCCAGAGTCAGTCGGCCTAGGCTCTTCTCTTTCTGGCACCCCCACCTTGTGTGACAACCTTACCTTCTCTGGGCCTGTTTCTTCACTTCCAAAATGGAGATGATAATAGACCCTACATCATTTGACTGATACAGAGCTAGCACCAAGGAAGTGTGAGCAAATACTTATTATTCCTTTGTTCATTGAGTGATAATAATTATAGTACCATCATTTTACTCTTCAAATATCTTTACATCCTTACCTCCTCTATTTCACAATTCAAAATTCCTTATACTATTGGGCTACTATTTTACTTATTCCTCCTTAACACACCTATTACCTGAGATCAACTTTTGCACTGTTTTTGGTCTCCTGAATTATAGCCCCTTCTGCAAACTGCCCCATCCCCTGCCACATTCTCTCCATCCACTAAGTGCAGTAACCAAAGCCATATTCTTGATCACCTCTGACCTTTGAGCTGTTTCTTCTGCCTGCATGCTTCTTTCTCTCCCCAACTTTTCCTGACTTCCCTTTGCCTAGTTAATGCCTACTCATACTTTGGGTCTCAATTCCAGAATACCTTTCCTGAATCTCCTCTCCATCCATTTTGGCTAATTTGCCTCCTAGCCACTAGTAAACCTCTCTCTATTCCCCTCTACAACATCACACTTATTACAGTGATATCCAATCACTTGTTTGTCTATAAGTAGACTGGGTCTACTCTGTTCACTGTTATGTAGCCAATAGCTATATCAGCACAGTAGGGTTTCAATAAATATTTGTTGAATGAATATACAAAGGAATCAATGTAATTCCTCAAAAACACCAAGGTCTTTCCTGTCTCATGCATAAGCTGTTCCATCTATCTAGAATGCTTTTCCCTCTACTTCTCATATATTATTTAGGCCTCCTTTAGTTTTAAATGACACTGCCTCAGACAAGTGTTCCCTGACAACCACAGTTTAATATCCCTTATTTTTTTGTCTCAGACTCATTTTAATTTCTTTCATAGGGTTTACTACAAATTATAATAACTTTATTTACTTTCTGTTTACTTTTTTTGGTCTCTTTTCTGAACTTCAGTATAGGTTCTATGAGGGCAGGGACTGTGTTGGTCCTCTTCACTGCTACCATTCCCAGAACCTGGTACTAAATATATATTTATAGAACAAGTGAAGCTAACAATTCTGCAGCCAATCCAGATCCCACCTTTGCATGAAGATATCCCACATTATGTCAGCCCACACCAAACTTACCCTTCTTAGACTTGCTCTAGCACTTAGACTTTGCTGCAGATTATCCAGAACTGTCTGTTTCAGGACCAACTTTAGATTCCTGTATGTCTAGAATAATGAATCCTATCTTATTTTGCCAACTATATTCTCAAAGTCAGGGACCAAATTCATTGTCAAAGTAGCCAAGGGCTGGTCACCCACAAATATACTTGGTTTGACTTGAAAAGAGATTCCTTTCTTTCTACTTCCCTTCACAGTTTAAAAAAAAAAATTCCTTTCCCTCTTTCACCTGTAAGTTCAATGCTACTTGGGCCTTTTTTAACATCCTCTAAGTTGCTCAGCTGCAAATCCACACTTCCTGAGTCGTTGTCAGACGCACAAGGGATCACTACTTCTTCCTGACCACAAATCCTAGGAATAAAAAGAGAATAAAAATAATTACAGATGATTTCTATCCAGGTTCTTTAATAGTCCTCCCTATTTTCTGCTCCAGGCTTACTTCTCACGCCTCGGTCTTCTTCACTAGCTCTCTTTTTCTTATTTGAAGCAGGTCCCAGAACTAAGCCTGCTTTCACTTCCTCCTTTTTTTTTTTTTATCTCTGATTAGGGAAGAAATGCTACTGGAGAAATACTTGCACATGTGTATAAAAGAAGATACATGTAATTATGTTTACTGCAGCAATATTGCACTAGAGAAAAACCTTGGAAACATTTATAGGGAAATAGTTAAATTCTGATGCATCTGAATTGTGTAATACTCTGCAGCCATAAATGGGAAACAGGCAGATCTATCAGTACTGACATGGAAAGATTGCCACTATATGTTTGGTTAAGAAAAAGTAAGTTGCAAAACAATACCTTCAGTGTGATACCAATTGTATATGCATAGATAAAGGCTGAAAGGAGATGCACCAAAATGGTAACAGTGGTTAACTCTAAAGAGAGGAGTGACTTGGGAGAGAGAAGGGAAACTGAAACAGGCCAGGGGAATTCTGCTTTGTGAAGAACGTTTGATTTTCTTTCAGTGAAAATCTATTTACGTATTGCTTATGTGATTCTTAAAAAAGTAGTACTTGGTCAATGTAGACTATTTGGAAATGTTGACATGTTCATAAAAATTACCCACAATTTCACCGTTCAATGATAACTATCATCAAGATTTTGGCTGATTCTTTTCATTTGTGTATATATGTGACATTTTGGGCTGTTAACATGAACAATCTCAAATAAAAAGAAGTTTGTAACAAAGCTTCCTAACTTACTTTTTTTCACACTATACTATATAGTAAGCACTTTCCCATTTCACAACAATCTCTTCATAAACATGTTTTTTTTTAGGTATCAAGGCCTGGGATTGAACCGGGCACTCAACCACTGAGCCACATAGGCTCTCCTGAGTTAGTGGTGGTTGTTTTTTTCATTTGTTTGCTTTATTTTTTTTTTTCTTTATTTTTTAGGAGGTACTGGGGACTGAATCCGGGACTCCCATATGAGAAGCAGGTGCTCAACCACTTGAGCCACATCCGCTCCCCAACAATATTTTTTTTCAACATTTTTAACGCCTGTAAAATATTCCCTCACATAGATGTCCCATGAGTTTGTTAACTATTCCCCATTCTTTGACAACTAAATTGTTTTCCATGTTTTGTTATTATAAAAATGCTTTGATAAATAATTTTAAGCAGAGAACTCTTCTCAGATTATTGTTTTAGGTTAGATTCCTAAAAGTGGGATTACTATTCATTTTGAAAGTTTTTTTATGTAATCAGGTGTGGCAAGGACAAGTGACACCAGAGATATAAGAAAGAAAAATGTTTAGTACTTATAGGTTCTAGGACAGAGAGGAGGGGCACACCTCACAGGGTCACACAGGGAAACATGTTAGGAGTGTAGGCTCAGCCAAGCAGGCAGGGAGCAAGAGGTGCACAGTGGACCTGGGGACTATGCCTATATAGGGGAGGGGCTGTAGGAGTTGGTCAAACAAGTGTGGGAATTGGGGAGTTTGTAATTTACTTTCAAGGGTTGCAAACCTAGGTAGGATATGGGGAGGAGAAGGAGAAGCTATTTATCTTGTATAAGCAGGTGTCAGGGAAGGTCACTGAGGGACCTAATGATAGCGTCTAAGATGTTGAGCATCATGACAATGCAGAGCCCCTTATGTTACTATTGACCTTAGAGATACTGAGGCATCATGATGGTAGAAAAAATAGCCCCTGTATTATTTTTTTTTAATTTCTTTATTGCTTTTTTGTCTTATTTTATTCCAATATACTTAGTAAAAAGATATGAGTATTTTAGGTTTTTGATATGAATTGTCTAATTGCTTTCCAGCAAGGCTATACCACATTTACACTTACGACAGCCGTATCTGAGAGTGCAGTTCTTGCCCTGAGTGTCATCGTTCTTTAATAATTCCTAATTCTGTGTTTACAATGCTTTCTTCTGGACCCAGTTGGCTGTAGAATAAGATGCAGTCTTCCCAGCAAACCCTTATCCTAGCTTCCCCTGATCACAGCTGCATCATTCATTTACATTTTATGGATTTTAATGTTTGGCATTGTGGTAAAACAGACAGAAGAAAACAAATATAATAACAAGGGAATTACCAAGGCTCTCTAGCAACTTAAAATGTACTTTAAATAATAGTCCCAGGTCTGGCCATGATGTCCTATAATACCTGAGCCTCTTGCTAAGGAGGCAAATGAAAATTCTACTGGGTTTCTGGTCTCTATTTTTATTCCTTAGACTGGGCCTCATCAATACACTACTCACTATAGAAATCCTTGCACAAACTGTATGTATGAAATCATTTCTTGGAGCAGAAAATTTGGAATCAATCTGAATGAATATCCCATCTCTGACCCCTCCTCTGAGTTTTAGGGTTGAATTGCCTTGACTACACTTCTGCTAGGATATTCAACAGGCAACTCAAACTCTTCATGTCCAACACACAAGTTTGGACTATCATCCCAAACCTGCTCTTCCATCAGCCCTCCCTATCTCTTCCCCCGTGGTCTTTTATCTTTAGTACTTTTTCTATCTTCCCTACCTTAAAGATATAAAAATTTCTCTTTATTTCCTTCTAAATATTTTCAAGATTGATTCTCACATTTAGGCCTTTAATCGATTGGGAATTAAGTTTTGGAATATGGTATCAAATTGGATCCAATTTAATTTTCAGTTTTTCAAATGTGGTACAGTTTTCACACCTTTCACTAAATAGTGCATCCAAATGGTTACTCTAGCTCCTTTGCCACCTTCCTACACCAAGCCACCATCATTTCTGCCCTTAGACTCCCAACTGTCCTCCTTGGCTCCAGATTCCCTTATCCTTCAATCAATTCTCTACATGGCAGCCAGAGGGATCTTTTTTAAAAAGTAAGTTAGAGCAGGCTAGCCCACTACTTAAAATCCTCTAATAGGGGCCGGTTGTAGCTCAATTGGTAGGGCGCCGGTTTACCACATGGGAGGTCCTGGGTTTGGTTCCCGGGGCTTCCTCGAGCGGGCAGACCGCCTTGAGAAGGCAAGCCGCCATAGCAGGGCAAAGCCACGGCTTTTCCTGCTCACGGGGGCTTGCCCTGCCCGCAGCGGCCTGCCCTGCCCGTGGTAGCCTGCCCTCTCAAGGCGGCCTGCCCGCTTGAGGAGGCCCCGGGAACCAAACCCGGGCCTCCTATGTGGTAAACCGGCGCCCTACCAATTGGGCCACAGCTGGCCCCAAATTTAGTTTTTAAATTCATATATTGTTGGAAAATTTTTTATATTGGCATGAATGACAATATCAAAAGTTGACAAGGATGTGGAGCAAACAGAATCCTTATAAATTGCAATTAGCAGTGTAAATTGGTATAATCACTTTAGAAATAATTTTGCATTATCTAGTAAAATTGAAGATGCGTATAAACTAGGACTCAGCATTCTACTCCTAGGAATGTATTCCAGAGAAACTCATAGGAATTTGCACCAGGAATATGTACAAGAATCTTCATCACAGTACTATTCATCATAGCAAAAAGCTGGAGGCACCCTAATTGTCCATCAAAAGTAGAAGAGTTAGGGGGGTGGATGTAGCTCGGTGGTTGAGTGCCTGCTTCCCATGTATGAGGTCCTGGGTCCAATCCCCAGTACCTCTTAAAAAAAAAAAAAGTAGAATGGTTAAATTGTGGTATATTCATCCAATGGAGTTCCATATAGAGGTGAAGATGAATGAACTCTAGCTATATTATAGATAAAGATCATAAACAATGTTGAGAGAAAAAAGAAAGTAAAAAATATATAGTAAATTTCACGTATATAAAGTTAAAGACATGCAAAAATAAACACTGCTTGGAGTTATAAGCATACCTGGTAAAAATATATATATAAAGAAAAGCAAGGCAATAATATAATCTGCAGAATGAGTATCTGTGAGGGAGGGGAGATGGGGATAGAATGAATAGGACCACAAAGAGGTAACAGTCATGTTCTTTTTTTTTTTAATTAAAAAAAATTTTTTAAAGCAGCTTTAGATTATAGTGTTCCTTCTTAAACAAGATGGCATATGCACATTTTCACTGTATTATGATTCCTTTTTACTTATATATGTTTTGTAAATTTCCTTTTTTCATTTAGTCAATATTAAATAGAACCTTGGGAAAAAATCAAATCAATAAAGTTTGAAACATTTTCCTGTGAGCATATAGTTCTTTAATAATTTAAAGAAATAGTTAACTTAAAAAAAAATGATATCACAGAAATGGCAGAGTTGGTCCTTCCACTGAAGCAGCCATAAAGTTAGCAAACTATGACAATCAATTTTTTTGCAACTCTGGAATCTAATAAAAAAATAAAACCTATTTAAGCAAACACGGAGTGCTTAAGGACAAAAGAGGCTGTTTAATTTCAGGAAGAAATCAATGGCATGTTTTTGCTTACCTGCCATCATCCCCCATCCTCCAGGTCCATGGTGGCTGTGGGGATGGCCACCTGCATTCCTGTGCAATTTGCAAGGGGGTGGGCAATATAGATCTTGATGTCAAAAAATTGTGGTGGTTGTGTGTTTTGACCTGTCTGGCAGTTCCCTGAGGGAATGGCTCAGAGGCTGACCTTTGCTTTGTCCCCTCAGGCTGGAGCAACTTTCTAGGTAGCATCTGTTGAAAGCATTTGAAAATATACACGAACTGTAGTTAGCTAGTGCAAGGGATGGCAAAAAGGGCAAGTAGCAAACAGACCCAAAATTCTGGATAGGAAAAGGCTTAGTGAGAAGATTCTTGAGGGAATAAGAGCTTTGGATGGAGGCAACATATATGTGGGAGTTGGACTGTAACATGCATGCCCAGGGCTGGATACATGCTCAGAAAAGAGGTGAGAGGACCCTCGGCCTGTACCCTAGCTGATCTTTGGGTTCCATGCAAAGCAGGAAGTGAAGGCTAAGGCATGGTTGTAGGCAGCCTGGCTTAACAATTAAGGAATGCCCAGCTCAGAACCAATACTCAAAGACCAGGAGAGGATTTTTTTTTTTTTTCTCCAGGCTTTTATGGAAATCTCTGACTGGCTTACAACTGACATAACAGAACAACAACTTCAGTGAACACAAATGACAAGGAATACAGACTTCGCAAAAGTCACTAAACAAATGGATAACTTAAGCCATCAACAATCAACAATAGCAACCTCTGGGGTAGGGGAAGAACCTCTGAATTTCCAGAGGTACTACACTATAACATTCAAGTGTTCACCTGTCAACAAAAAATTACAAGATATACGAAAAAACAGGAAATTATTGTCCATTCACAGAAGGAAAAAAAAAAGAAAGAAAGAAATTGGCAAAAACCATCCCTGAGGAAGACCATTCACTGAATTTACTAGACAAAGATGTTAAATCACCTGACTTTAATGTGCTCAGAGCTAAGAGAAACCAGGAACAAAGACTAAAAGAAGGAAGCGGATGTGGCTCAAGTGACTGGGCCCCCATCTACAATATGGGAGGTCCAGGGTTTGATTCCTGGGGCCTCCTGGTAAAGGCAAGCTGGCCCAAGTGGAGAGCTTGCCCATATGGAGCGCTGGCCTGTGCAGAAGTGCTGGACCCATAGGAGTGCAGAAGTGCTGGACCCATAGGAGTAGAGAGCTGGTGCAGCAAGATGATGCAACAAAGAGACACAGAGGAGATACAATAAGAGATGCAGCAGACCAGGTAGCTGAGGGGGCACAGGAGATTGAGCGCCTCTCTCCCACTCCAGAAGGTCCCGGGATTGGTTCCCAGTGCTGCCTAAAGAGAAGACAAGTAGACAAAGAAGAACACACAGAGAATGGACACAGAGAGCAGACAGCAAGCGCAAAAACAACAGGGAAAGGGGGGAGAAATAAATAAATCTTAAAAAAAAAAAAGACTAAAGGAAACAAGGAGAATAGTGTATGAACACATAGAGAATACCAATAAAGTTTATAAAGGAACCAAATAGAAATTCTGGGCTGAGAAGTGCAATAGCTGAAATGAAAATCCACTAAAGAGGTTCAAAAAAAGATTTGAATCAATGAAGTTGTACATAAAAGAAATGAAAGTATCCAGTCTGAGGGACAGAAAGAACAAAGAATAAAGAAAAATTAACAGAGTCTAATGGACCTGTGGGACACTATTAAGCATACTAACATATACATTATGAGAGTCTCAGAAGCAGAAGAGAGAAAAGGAACAGAAAGAACATTTGTAGAATCAATGGCCAAAAACTATATAAATTTGGTGAAAGATATGAATCTACACCTCCAATTGTTGAACAAACTCCAAGTAGGATAAACTCATGGAGGTTCACATCAAGGCAAATGACAGTAAAACTTTCAAAAGACGGAGATAGAGAATTTGAAAGCTGTAGGAGAGAAGCAACTTGTCACTTACTAGTAATCCTCAATAAGATTAACAGCCAAGTTTTCATCAGAAATCATCACGAACAGAAGGCAGTAGGACGACATATTTAAAGTGCTGAAAGGAAAAAAAATAACCTGTCTACCAAGAATTCTATATCCAGAAAAAGTATTCTTCAGAAATGTAGGAGAAATTAAGATATTCCCAGAGCTGAAGGAGCTCATGGCTAGTAGAACCACTCTATAAGAAATGCTAAAGGGAGATCTTCAGGTTAAAATGAAAGGACACTAGATAGTAACTTGAAGCCATATGAAGAAATAAAGAACTTTGATAAAGATAACTACAAAGGTAAATATAAAAGCCAGTATCATTGAAATTTTTTATATTAGAGTTATTTATTTATTTATTTATTTATTTATTGCCTGTAGATCTTTTATAATTTTATTTATGTTTAATCCATCTGGAGTTTCTTTTTTTTTTTTAAAGATTTATTTATTTTATTACATATCTCCCCTTCCCCCTGCTGCGGCGACGTGCCGAGAGTGGTCACCGCGCAGGCGCAGCTTTCCCCACTTGTGGGCGGTCTCTGCGTCCGTTCACGGCCGGCTTTCAGTTCGCGGGTGGCTGGCTGTGCTCCATCCGCGGGCGACCTGCCCTGCCCGTGGCGGCTCTTGCCATGTCCGTGGCAGCTTCTTGCCCTGCCCACGGCGGCTCCGGCCCGCCCACGGCGGCTTGCCATTCTCAAGGCGGTCTGCCCACTAGGAGAGGTCCCCAGGAATCGAACCCGGGTGTAATGGTTTGAGTTTGATTTAATTATGAATTCCAAAAATATAGATTAGATTATGTTTGTAAGCTGGTCTGTTCTTCTGGGCAGGATTGAGTTGTGAGTAGGGTGTTAACTGCCACATCAGTGAGACGTTGAGCCCTGCCCCTCGGTGGGCGTGGTCTCAAGTAGAAAAGCAGATGGAGAGAAGCAGATTGAGAGCAGAGCTTTGGAGAAGGAGATTTGAAAAAGCAGTTCTGATGTTGGAGTGAGCCGATCGCCGGATAGCCTACAGCTGGCCTTGTGGAGAGACGCAACGCAGAGAGTCTC
>PVKH010034021.1:0-11927 GCA_004027955.1 Chaetophractus vellerosus
TTACCCCTTTTACTAATATATAGTATCCATCTTTGTCTATTATGATTGTTTTGCATTTAAAGTCTATTTTGCCTGATATTAGTATCACTACTCCTGCCCTTTTTTGGTTATTGTTTGCTTGTAAAATTGTTTTCCAACCATTCACTTTCAGCCTCTTTGCATCCCTGGGTCTAAAGTGGGTTTCCTGTAGACAGCATATAGATGTTTCATATTTCCTCATCCATTCTGCCAATCTGTGTCTCTTGACTGGTGAGTTTAGTCCATTAACATTCAATGTTATTACTGTCAAGGAATTATATTAGCCATATTTTCTTTAGGTTTATGTATGCCATATGTTGTTTTTATGTCTCTTTTTATCTTTTTAGTTGTCCTCACATTCTCTTCCAACTCTCTCTCACCTGTTTGTTACTTTCGACCTGCAAAACTCCCTTTAGTATTTCTTGAAGGGGAGGTTTCTTATTGACATACTCTCTAAATTTCTACTTATCACTGAATATTTTGAACTCTCTCTCATTTTTAAATACCAGCTTTGCTGGATCGAGAATCCTTGGCTGGGAGTTTGTTTCTTTTAGCACCTTAACTATGTCACACCACTGCCTTTTTGTCTCCATGGTTTCCAATGAGAAATCAACACTTAATCTTATCAAGCTTCCCATGTATGTGATGGTTCTCTTTTCTCTTGATGCTTTCAGTATTCTCTCTTTGTCTTGAGCATTGGACAATTTGAGAAGTATATGTCTTGGAGTTGGCCTGCTAGGATTTATACTGTTTGGGGCACACTGCACTTCCTGGACATGTACATTCACCTCCCTCAATAGTGCTGGAGAGTTTTCAGCCATTATTTCCTCCAATACACCTTCTGTCTTCTTTCCCTTCTCTTCTTCCTCTGGGATGCCTATAATGCATATGTTTGAGTGTTTCATGTTGTCGTTCAAATCCCCAAGTCCCTGCTGGATTTTTCCTATCTTTTTATTTATCTGTTCTATTATCTGTTTGATTTCAGATGTACTGTCTTCCACATCGCTGATTCTTTCCTCTGCCTGTTCAAATCTGCTATTATGTGCTTCCAGTGTATTTTTTATTTCTTGGATTGTGCCATTCATCATCATCATATCTTTTATCTTTTTAATAAATGTTTACAATTTCTTCAGTATGTTCTCCCAGTGTCTCTCTACTCTAGGATTTTATTTTGTTGTTGTTGTTGTGTATGTGTTATGGTTTCACTTTGATACTTTGTTCCTCTTATTCTATTTCCTTGCTATTGTCTATGTTTCCTTGAAAAAAAATTAGGACCAGAGAAAAGGAAAGAGATAGGAAGAGAAAAAGAATAATAGTAATAGTAATAGTAAAAGGTAGGAGAAGGACTATATAAGACCTAGGAAAATGAATAATTATCACAATAAGAAGTACTGAGGAATAAGATTTAAAAAGTGGAATAGAAATAATGAAAGGAGACACAGAATAGAAAGAAATATATAGAATGAATTAAAATGCCAGAATGATGAGAAGAGAGGAAAAGAAAACAAAAAAGAGAGAAAGAAAAAAAAGAAGAAAAGAATGAATACCAAGAAAAAAGGAGAGAGAGAGAGAAATAGAAACAAGGAAAATCAAAGACCAAACAAAAAGTGGTAGAATGAAAGAACAACAGAAAACAGAAGATAGAAAGATGAAGGAGAGAAAAGAAATAGCGTAAGTAGAGAAAAATCAGTAAACAAAAGAAAAAAGTGAAACAAAGGAAGGTGAAACACAACAAACAAGAAACAAGACAGTTGCATCTTGTTTTAAAAAGGAGAAAGAGAGAGAGAAAAAAAAAAGAACAAAAGACAAAAATAAACATGTAAAAACAGCATTCTCTCTTAGACCCCTAAGGGTCTTCTCAGGCTGCTGGTGTTCATCAATCAATCACCCTGCAGCCTGCCCTCTGCAGGTTTTGAAACTGATTTTAGTGTATAAAATAAGAAATTTAAAAAGGAACCTTTTTTAAAAAAATAAGAGATCCAAGAAAAGCTAATATAAAGAGAACGTCTATATGTTCCACCATAAAGATGGAAAGAATGTCATCAAGTTTCAGCTGGATGCCTGATAGCCCAGTGTATCACTTCTTTAAGAAGAACCGATAATCGAACCAGGGACCTTGTATATGCAAGGCAGGAATTCTTCCACCGAGTTATCCTGTCTCCTTAGGTTAGTTAACCTTTCAGAAGGTTATGCATTGCCTCTCCCTCAGGCAGGTTAGAGTCCTTGCAGTTTGCTAGAGTCCTGCTAATTAGGTGCCTGTCTGTCCCTGCCTACTCTCTGATCTGCTTCCTCTCTATCTGGGGGCCTGGGCATGACAGCCTGCCTGAGGAGATCCCACCCCCCCTTTCCCTGTCATGTTCTGGTCCCTTCTGATATTCAAGGGTGGTTCAGCTGGCCAAATTCACCACAAAGAAATCACTCTACCCTTCCAGAGCCCTCTTGCTCCCCAGGAATCTACTCTCACACTGCCTTTGGAGGTGGGAGCCAGCGAATCCACCCATGCTTCTTGCCCTGAGGGCAGGCTATACAAGCCACTTCCAGCTACAGGGGAGAGCAAATTTACCATCTTCGCCTGGCTTCCTTATCCCTCCAGCACCCTCCTAGATGACCCAGGACACCTTCCTGTTCTATATATATCTAAAGCAGCTGGCAGGGAGGAAAACATCTGCTCTCCTGTCAGTTAGATGTAATTCGCCAAGAGTTTTACCCTTGCTTAATATCTCAGGGGTGGGGGAGGGGAGACCTTCCCAGCAGCCAGAAGGTTTAATAACACATGATTAGTTGTTTTGGCTTCTTTGTCTCTCAGTCCCTCCATCTCCTGGGTATTGTGAAACAGTGTCCTGGTCTGCTGTACCCCAAAAAACGTCCCAAGGCAGCCCTTGGCTCCTTCTCTGTTGTTTTAGTGAGAGTTGAGCCTTATCTGCCTGACCTGATGGCCACATTCTAACAATCCCCTGATAATTTTCTTACAAATATTTTGAAAAACCTCTATTCATAAGAATAAAAATAAAATAAAATTGAAAAAAACACCCACACTGATTATTCTGTAGAAAACCTGAGATAAAAAGGTAATGGAGGAAAATGGGACAGATAAGTTGAAAATAAAATTTGAAAAACTTTCAATGTCTTATATGTGAATTAATTAGAAGTGAACAGGACTATCTACTCACAAGGATTTTCTAGGGTTTAGATTATCATTTCTTGTTTTCATTTTAGTCATAATCGATTGGAAATCCCCTGAGTGTCTACAAGAAATACTTCTCCAAGTGATCTGCATTTGGGTGCAGTTAATAGGGAAATAACTTTTAATTCATAGATCCCTAAGGAAGGTTTAGAAAAGTGTTAATGCCTTCTGTCCATTTGATCCGAGAATTGCTGTTTTTACAATTTATGGAAACATTTCATAATTTCATTTTACCAGCCTAAGTACTTTTGAATCCAATTTTTTTTTTTGAGGTAACAGGTATCAGGAATTGAAACTGTGACCTCATATGTGGGAAGCCAGTGCTCAACCACTGAGCCACATCAGCTTTCCGGAGGTAGTTATTTCGTTTGTTTTGCTTGTTGTTTGTTTTTGTTTTGTTTTGTTTTATTTTATTTTTTTTCAGGAGGGACCAGGAACCAAACCCAGAATCTCCCACGTGGAAGGCAGGTCCTCAACTGCTTGAGTCACATCCTCTCCCTCCAGTCACTTTTAAACCTTCTTACAAGACTGTGTAATCTTTTATTATTACATCTTATATATGTATATACTATTCACTGCATGTTAGCCAAGCTACAATATTTTTAATTGCTATATTTTTACTAGACTTTAAGATAATTAAAAATATTTTTATGTAGGGATCTTGTCTGTCTTGTTCACCTTAGTACACAAATTATAGAGCACGGTGCCTGGAACACATAAATGTTCAAAGGTATTTGTGAATGAATATATCGATGGAGGTAGATAATGACATCAAGAGGAAAGAGTGGTTTCAGCAAATGCAGTTACATTAAAACCCCACTGGACAACCAGCATGATGGCGGCAGAGAAAGGAGCTCCAAGAGTCAGCTCTTGCTACAGGGCAGTTAGTAATCACCCAGAGCTATCTAAAGCACCTGTTTGGGGGCTGCAGGAGACCAGAAGAGTATCCTGCAACATCCTTGAAAGAATGGAAGGAGGTGACCGCCCATGTGCAGAGAAGATTCATAAGTAGAGCCCTCCAAGCCACGGAGGCTGGTGCCCATCCTCCAGTGGTGGCACAAGCCGCCTCGGGAGCTATTTCACAGCTGAAATTGGAAGCTCCTTTTCCCAAAAACAGGGTGGAAGAGATGGCGGGCACCAACTTCAGCTAGTGATTAGTAAATTCAGCAGGCTAAAATATAACCCTAAGGAAAGCTAAAGTTTGAACCTGACCAAGTCAGAAAGAGGCTGGTAGCCACCATTTTGACTCTACCCTCAGCATGAGGGAAAGCCAGGCTGACTGAAAATCAGTGATGGTAGTGACCAGTTTCTTTCACCCAGATTGGCTTGCAGCCCTAGCAGAGAGAAGCTGGCAGGCTCTCCACAGCCTATCCAGGTAACTGCAGGTACTTTCGGCTGGCACAGGCTGAATAGCTGGAAGTCTACTGGGGCAACTGTGGTCATTTTGGACCCACACTGCATAGATTGCTGCCCACACCTGAAGCTCCATCCCCGCCCACAGGCAGGGAAGGAAGGGGCGGGCGTGAAGCTTCATCAGTCTTTCTGGGCAACTACAGTCTAGGCCTGCAAGACTTGGAATTTTTCATATGACTATGGTTTTGTTCCTACCCCTAACAAAGGAGAAAGTTGGGAGAAGTTTCTTTGGTCCCTGGGGCAATGAGGGCAGCTTGAGCCTCCACAGCTTATAGCACCAACTACATCCTAGGCTCCTACTACACAAATAGCAAAGGAGAAAGGGCAAGAAAGCCCTAAACTAAAGAAAGAACCTGCACTCAGAATAAACACTCTAGTAAGGCAGATGCTAAGACACCAACAAAAAAATTACAATTCACACCAAGAAACAGGAATATATGGTCCAGTTAAAGGAGCAAGATAAGCCTCCAGATGACATAGAAGAGTTGAGACAACTAATCACAGATGTTCAAACAAAACTCCTTAATAAATTCAATGAGATGGCTAAAGAGATTATAGATATTAAGAAGACACTGGATGAGCACAAAGATGAATCTGAAAGTATACATAGAAAAACAGCAGACCTTATGGGAATGAAAGGCACAATAAATGAAATTAAACATAGACTGGAATCATATAATAGCAGATTTGAGAAGGCAGAAGAAAGGATTGGTGAGCTTGAAGAAATGGCCTCTGAAAGTGAACATACAAAAGAACAGATGAAGAAAATAATGGAAAAATTGAACAGGGTCCAGAGAACTAAGCAATAGCAAGAAATGAGCAAACTTGTGCCATGGGTGTCCCAGAAGGAAAAAAGGAGAGAAAAGGGGCAGAAAGAATATTTGAAGAAATATTGGTAGAAAATTTCCCAACCCTCTTGAAGGACATAGATAGCCATGTCCAAGGAGCACAACGTACTCCCATTCGAATAAATCCAAACAGACCAACTCTGAGACACATACTAATGAGAATGTAAAATGCCAAAGACAAAGAGAGAATCCTGAGAGCAGCAAGAGAAAAGCAATGCATAACATATAAGGGATACCCAATAAGATTAAAGACCAATTTCTCATCAGAAACCATGGAGGCAAGAAGAAGGTTGTATGATATATTTAAGATACCCCAAGAGAAAAACTTCCAACCAAGACTGGCAAGACTGTCTTTCAAAAATAAGGGTGAGTTTAGAATATTCACATATAAACAGAAACTGAGAGAGTTTGTAACCACGAGACCGGCTTTGCATGAAATAGTAAAGGCTGTGCTACTGCATTAAAAGAAAAGGCAGGAGAGAGAGATGGTTCAGAAACAGACCCTCATATCTATGATCAAGTGATTTTTTTTTTAAAGATTTATTTATTTTATTACATATCTCCCCTTCCCCCCGCTGCGGCGACGCGCCGAGAGTGGTCACTGCGCAGGTGCGGCTTTCCCCGCTTGTGGGCGGTCTCTGCGTCCGTTCGCGGCCGGCGCTTGATTCAGTTCGCGGGTGGCTGGCTGCGCTCCATCCGCGGGCGACCTGCCCTGCCCGTGTCGGCTCTTGCCCTGTCTGTGGCAGCTTCTTGCCCTGCCCACGGCGGCTCCGGCCCACCCATGGCGGCTTGCCATTCTCAAGGCAGTCTGCCCGCTAGGAGAGGTCCCCGGGAATCGAACCTGGGGCCTCCCATGTGGTATGCCGGTGCCCTATCCACTGGGCTATCGAGCCGGCCCCTGATCAAGTGATTTTTGACAAGCCTGTCAAACCCAGCCAGGTTGGGCAGAACAGTCCATTCAACAAATGGTGCTGAGAGAACTGGATATCCATAGCCAAAATAAGGAAAGAGGACCCCTATCTCACACTTTATAAAAAACTTTACTCATAAAGGATCAAAAACCTAAATATTAAAGCAAGAACCATAAAGCTTCTAGAAGAAAATGTAGGAAAATATCTTCAAGACCTGGTGGTAGGTGGTGGATTCTTAAAGGAGATAACAGGAGGACTGAGATGGACTACTGATATTTAATGTATGTAGAAGTTTTGATTAACTTTACTGTAAAAGTGTGGAAATGTATAGAGTTGATGGTAACACATTATAGTGAGTAACAGCTGTTTATAAATGGGGATGTGGCTGAAAATGGTAGTCTAGGGATGTAAATACCAATTGACAAAAAGCTAGATAATAATCTAGGGACTGAATAGCACAGTAAACCCAGAGGTGGATGAGAACTGTGGTTGATGGTACAGATGCAAGAGTGTCCTTTGTGAGCAAGGGCAGATGTACATCACTATTGCAGGGTAGGGGGGATGTGGAGATGCATGGGAAAAATACAACTGGAGTAACCTATGGATTGTGTTTAACTGCAATACTGTAATATTCATGCATCTATGCCAAAGATGTACTGTGTTGATAAGGGGGGAGTGTGGAAAATGTGTGACAAATGTACGCCATGGACCTGTAATAATCTGATGATACTATCTCATAATCTGTAACAAATGTCCCACCATGGTGTGGTTTATTGATAGAGGGGTATTGTTTGGGAATCCACACATGTGCACGATTGTTTTGTAATTTACAACTTGTATCATAAAAATATATTTAAAAAATAATAATAGGGTGGGTTGGGGGGGAAATACATCAAATGTAAAATAAGGGCTATAGTTAGTAGTAAGATTTTGACAATATTCTTTTAGAATTTGTAACAAATGTCTCACAATGCAAGGTGTTGGTGGTGGGTTGATGTATGGGACACCTGTATGATGTTATGCATGTTTGTTTTGTAAGTTCACAACTTTTACTATACACGTATTGTTTATGTATTTTCATGTAAAAATGATATAATAATAGCATGGGATGGGGAAGAATACTTTTGGTTTTAGTAGTAATATTTTGAGGATGCTCTTTAATCATTAGTTAAAAATGTTTCACAACAATGCAAGGTATTGATGGTAGGGTGGGTATGAGAGTCCTGAATGATGTTATGTATGTTTTGTAAGTTCACAACTATTACTATACACTTATTGTTTATATATCAGTGATATACTTCAATAATTTTTTTTAAAAATCTCATACTTAATTTTAAAAAGCCATCATTGTCTTTTTTTCTCATATTTATCTTTACTGAACATTATAAGATAGCTAGCTATCTAGATAGATAGATAGGCAAATACAGATACATATAGAGTTTGCTTTTTGTAAGTCTCTCCCACTAGAATGTCAGGTCTCCTGAATGAATTTTCAATAAAGAGAAGGCTGTGAATTTCCAGTAGTTTGAAAATGACTCATGGGTAGCAACGCATCTCTTCCCATTTAACCAAAGGAAATGTGAGAAGGTGAAACTTCCAAAAGACTAAAAGAAATATGTCAATAAAATATGAGAGACGTTAGCTCAGAAAATGTATTTTCAATTTTGATAAAAATAGTTCTTTCAGTCTGGATTATAAAAAAAAATAACTGCCTTGAGTCAATTTAAAGATTACTATTTAATTTCTCCTGAATATTTCTGGTTACAATAAATGTCTAGATGAGTATATTAAATATATACGGATATGAATTATTTTAGGATTCAATGTTTATACCGCCTTTTAAAATACATCATATTTATGAAAGAATGTCACTGACGGTATGCCAAATATTTCCAGTGAGGTCTCTGGAATCACTGACACAAAAATTCAAAGTTGAATTGCAATTTTCTAATGATTAGAATATAATTTTTCAGAAATATGCATATGTCTCTCTCTATATATTTTGTTTGTGTATATGTAAGTATGCATATTTCTAAGTCTGCACAGTTGTAATACAATTACAAACGCAGACACATAAAACTATAGTAATTTTCTGAAGAAATCTTTTCTTCATTCTGATATCTACTGCTTTTGGACTGTAGGTTATTATATAAAAATAGGAATGATCTTAACCTGAAACAAATACCTAAAATTTACTGTTGCTTGCTCTATGCCAGACACTGTTTTATTATATTCTCACTAATGATATTCCCATTAATCTCCATATGTCTTTGACAGAGGTAGCATTAATATCTTCATATTGTAAATGAGAAATGAAGAGGTTAAGTAATTTGCCCATGATCACACAGTAAAGGGTGAAGCTAGATTTCAAGCAGTCTGTCTCCGAGGTTCGTACTCCAACAAATGAGCTCTAAGAGACATGTGAATGAAGAGCATAATATTGACAGATCAATAGGTACGTTCATGATAACATGGCCTCCAACAACTAGATTGGAATTTTTCAGATATCCACCAAAACATATACAGATTTGATTTACATATTAAATTTCCTTAGACAATGATTCGTTCTTATTTGAATAACTATGAATTAAAGATAATATAAAAGTAAAATTGTTACCACCTGGGGATGTGGTTGGTGAGGTGAGAGCAATGCTTTTTTTGTTTTCCTCATTTTTCAAAGAATTTTCATCACAATATATAAAATAATAACACAATCATTTTTTAAAAATTTCTTTTTGCATAAACTGGGGTTAATATAGTCTTCAACAGCATAATTTCATTTCTACTTGGCCACATGTTATAAGTCACTGGAATTTTTCTTTTTTGGAAAATAGGATATAGAACAAATTGCCATTTTGGAGGAATCTAACATGGAAGAATCAAAAGTATCTAATTTTTCTTTAATTTTATGTCTATAAGCCCTTTTTGAAATCTAGCATTTATTTTGATTTTGATATATCAATAACATATTTTTAATGGAAGTTCTAAGTAGCTAAATCAAAATGGGAAAATTATTTTTTCCTTAAGTATGCTTTACTCAGTACTCAAAATGTTTTAAAACAATTTTTAAATATTACACAATATATTTTTCATTTTCTTCAGAAACAAAAGGAAATTCTAGCAAATGTGTATTTGTACTTGAAATTTTACTTAATACATTTGATTAACATCATAATAAAATATCACTCACCAATTTTTAGGTAATCTTATTTTAATATTGAAATAATATATTTTATTTTGTATTTTAAAAGCAACACACAGAGAGACAAATCTCCTGTGCAGAAGAATTCCCAATGGTCTCTGCAGACACTCTGCCCTCATGGGGTGGAGCGTAACTCCTCACACCTTATGTGTGAGCCACGCCTTGAGACCTCCTTACAAAGAGCATAGTCTGGAAAGGGAGAAAACGGGTAAGGTCCCAGTGGAGAGACCTGGCAAGCACTACTTCGGCCAGGTGACCAAGACAGCATCAACAGTGCTAAGTCATGTGGATAGGAGGCAGCCTTGAGAGGATGTGATGAAAAAGGCACTCTGCCTCTGCGGTCTTCCTCCAAAAACCAGGAACTGCAGTATAATCATGAGTAAAATATCAGACAAATCCAGTTTAGGGGCATTCTACAAAATACCTGACCATTACAACGCCAGACTAACCGACAAGATCATCAAAAGCAAAGAAATTCTGAGAAACTGTCACAGCTAAGAAGACGTTATGGAGACATTTGGTATCTAATGTGGTATCTCAATGGGATCCTGAAACAGGAAAGGCTATTAGGGAAAAACCAAGGATAAATTATAAATTTTAGTTAATAAAAATGTGTCAATATTGGTTCATTAATTGTGACAAATGCACCATACTTATGAACAATGTTAATAATAGAGGGATACATGGGAACCCTCTCTGTTATTTTTTTTTTCTGTAAATCCAAACCCATTCCAAAAACTAAAGTTTATAAAAAATTATCCATAAATAAATAAACCTGCATTTATTTTAGGAAAATCAAAGTGTGTATAAATATAGCAAAAATATTATCTATAATCTCACCACTCTGAAATAGCTATTTCTAGTGTTTCTTTGTGTTTCTTTCCAACCTTTTTGTTTATAAATAAGCAAATATATTTTTATAAATTTTGGGGCCTTGATTATACTATTTTGGCATCTTACTTTTTCACTTAACTTTGTATTCTAAGTATTTTCTCATGACATTAAATGTCTCTGATTTGAATAACTGCATAACGCTGCATTGGACTTTGCATTAAATGTAACATCATTTTAAAGTATTGTCAGGAAGGAGGATGATTTCTATTCTTCTATTTTTATTAAGGGAATAATTTTAATTCTAGAACATAGGCTTTTATCTACTTTGCAATAATTTATTCAAGACATGTTTTGAAAGGTGTGCTTCTACATCAAAGAGTAATAAAGATTTAGGCATTTGATAGCCATTTCCAAATTGCTTTCCAGAAGGTTTATGCCTTCTGTACTCCTGTAGTTTATGACTCTGTGTTCTTATTTTACAATTTTTCCTAATAGTATAATGATTTTTCTCTGATTTAATTTTCATTTCTTTGATTACTAGTTATGTTGACATTTTTATCTTGTTTATCTTCTAATTTTCCTATTAGAAATTATCTGTACAAGTCTATTTTTTTTCCTTTTGTTTTTAACAAGAGAATTGGCATTTTCTTTTGGGCTTTGATATCCCTTTATGTAGTAAGGTCCTAACTGTTTGAAATTCATGTTTATATCTATCATTTTTTCATAATGTTTCTATTATTTTATTCAGTATTATATTTGCATGTAGTCAAATCTAACAATGTTTACCACTGCCACTATAGCCACTAGTTTTATGTTTTCAATGTTTTCTTATTTAACTTGTCAAATATTTACCTATATTTATCCTTTTCTGTTTTACTCAATATGTTTTTTTGTTGTTGTCAGTTGTTCATTGTTTTGTTTTCTGTGTGTTGATTTGGTTACTTTAAAGATATAAATTACATATTAAATTCTACCAAGTACTTTTAGAGTAAGGACTTATGTTTTATATAGCTTTCTTTGCTGATTATTTAACAAATTTTACTGGATGAATTAATGTTGAATGGAGGAAAAGTTCAAGGAAGAAGATGCTAAACCATGGACAACCTTCTTTGAGCAACCATTCATCCATTAGAATTGACCCAGTCCTATTGAAGAAGTCATTGGAGCTCAAGAACTTGGATTAGATTTTGTAGGGAAATAAAACAAAGGAATGGGATAGCATTTGAGTTGAGAAATAGGGAACGGGAATTCATCTAGAGCTTGGAAGTTCCCTTATCTTCTTCTCAGAGAGGAGAATTCTTGCCTTACAAAATTGTATCAAATTCTCCATTGGCTCTTTATCCTGTCTATTCATTAGATTTGGCCATTTCACCCACACTGTTCCTTCAATTTGCAGCAGTCCCAGAAGCTTCAAGTTTTTCTTTAAATGATTTTTAGGCTCTGGACAAAAATTCTGAGAGGAGAATTGCAACTTAGAGGGTCCTTGCAGGATCAAATATTGTTTCCTGGGACCTCCT
>PVKH010034022.1:0-11927 GCA_004027955.1 Chaetophractus vellerosus
CAAGAGAATGTGATAATTCAGTAGACAACTTTTTTTCAAGTCTAAATTTAGATGATGATAGAAACTTATAGAAGATAGGAAGTTTAATTAAATACTACAGTTTTAATAAAATAAAAAACTAGTAAGTATATGTATAAATGTAAAAACTGATACAAGGTTGGTTTTGGTAAATCATAAATAAAAATATCTGATAGAAAAAAGATGATGTTAAGTGTCATGAAATGTTCTTTGGTAGATTTACAGGAGCAAAATCATGGTACTACATTTTAATGTGTTGTTTTGTTTGTTTAGAAATCTTAAAAAAGCACAGGACTCTGTCTTTCGTACAGAGAAAGAAATAAAAGATACTGAGAAAGAAGTAGATGACTTAACAGGAGAACTAAAAAGCCTTGAGGACAAAGCAACAGAGGTTGTGAATAATACAAATGCTGCAGAGGTAAAATTCGTATTGGAGAGGGGAAGGGATGATATTTGAAGCATTTTAAGGAGTTGCATGTAAGATACCATCTTGCATGTAGTAAGCACTTAGTAGGTTAAAACGTTTTGTAACCTTATTAACTTGTTTGTACAATTAAAGCATCTTTATGTATTAGGAGATATAAATAAATCTTTTGTGATTCTATCCTCCAAAAATGATCACTATTAAATTTTTATATAATGTGACTATTAAAAACTGGTAAATCTTAGTAAAGAATATATGTAAGTACTCTGTATTGTAACTTTGCTGTAAATCAATTTTTTTTTTAATCAACCTAAAATGGAAGGGACATGTTTATATTTGTAATGTGAAAATACCTGTTCTTTGGGAAGATCATATTTGTAGCAGTTCTTCTTGGTTTACAGGAATCCTTACCAGAGATCCAGAAAGAACATCGTAATCTACTTCAAGAACTAAAAGTAATTCAAGAAAATGAACATGCTCTTCAAAAAGATGCACTTAGTATTAAGTTGAAACTGGAACAGATAGATGGTCACATTGCTGAACATAATTCTAAAATAAAATATTGGCAAAAAGAGGTAATACTGTGTTACCATTTAAACTTATTTAAAATCTATCCTTTATGCAAAAAAAAGCTGTTTAGGGTCAATGTGTTATTTTTTGTTTGTTTTGTTTTGTTGACATGATTATTAATTCCATGATATAAATCACTTATCAGGTTTATGGGGATATAATGAACAATATATATTATATCCCCAGGGATCAGAATCTTTAATAGAAGCCTACATAACCCTTTGGAAAGCTTACAAGTGTCTTTCTTAAAGTCCTTTGAAAAATAACATGTATAAATTAGCCATAACTCATTAGTATATATTGTTTCAGTAAATATGTAATTTCTCATTACTTTTTTTTAATGACACCCTTCTCTAATTCTCATCTAAAATGAACTTTCAGATTTCAAAAATATCATTGCATCCTATAGAAGATAAACCTATTGAAAAGGTTTCAGTTTTAAGCCCAGAGGATCTTGAAGCAATCAAGAATCCAGATTCTATAACAAATCAAATTGCACTTTTGGAAGCCCAGTGTCATGAAAAGAAACCAAACCTTGGTGCCATTGCAGAGTATAAAAAGAAGGTATGAATTATATTCTAGAATACAATATGTAAGTACTACTATTATTTGTAATATATAGTCAGAAATTCCCTTTAGTTCTTAGTCTAAATTGTGGCCTTTAAGTTTATATAACTACCTATATTCTCACTGATTGAGCATCTTATCTCAAATTTTTAACTGGATGGCTTTCTCATGATAATCTTTTCATAGGAAGAATTATATTTGCAGCGGGTGGCAGAATTGGACAAAATTACTTACGAAAGAGATAATTTTAGACAGGCATGTGAAGATCTTCGGAAACAAAGGCTTAATGAATTTATGGCAGGTTTTTATATAATAACAAATAAATTAAAGGAAAATTACCAAATGCTGACTTTGGGAGGTGATGCTGAACTGGAGCTTGTAGACAGCTTGGATCCTTTCTCTGAAGGAATAATGTTCAGGTTTGTAATTATAAATATACTGTTTTGCATCCTAACGTTAACATATTTGTACATATTCTCTAAACTCTTAGTATCCCTTAGGGGTGGGTTGTGATTAAGTGTGTTTTTAATTCAACATCAAAAGATTGAAAAAATGAAAGTGGAAAAAATGGCAAGAAATACTTAGCTAGCTGTCTAAGCCTTAAAATTTTGGTATGTTTATCTGTTTATCTCCCAGTAACATTTTTATAAAATAACAAAAATTTAGGTTTGTGAGAAGCAAATTAGAAGACATTCTCAAGAAGGAACCTTGTAAAAATCAGTTACAGAAAACAAATCGTGAAATCTTAGCAATAGTTTTACAAATAATTTGACTAATAGAGACTTTTCTTGATTATTTCAGTGTTCGACCACCTAAGAAAAGTTGGAAGAAGATCTTCAACCTTTCAGGAGGAGAGAAAACTCTTAGTTCATTAGCTTTAGTATTTGCTCTTCACCACTACAAACCCACTCCCCTTTACTTCATGGATGAGATTGATGCCGCCCTTGATTTTAAAAATGTGTCCATTGTTGCATTTTATATATATGTAAGTAATCACTTAGTGGTTTGCTTTCTAAATTTTATGGGTTCCTTAACATTCTTTGACTTATTTCACACCTTGGGAATTTTCCTATTCTCTGTCCTGTGATCACAGAATAGACTAGGGTCCTTTATCTGAACCAAATGTACTTTTCGGGGAGGTAAAATAGAAATTGATGATGCAAATTAGCGGATCAGAGTTCAAAGCCCAGATCTGTCCTGAATCTTTTCCACTGGGCAACTATGCTTCCAAAAATGTCTGACTTCCTACACTCCCAACACTGTTTCATGAATTATCCATTGCTTCGTTTCTGTTAATGTTAATGTCGCTATATTGTTGAATTTACTGCCCCAAAAAATACTTTCGGAAAGTGAAAGCTTGGATGTTTATTATAATGTAACATTTCTTATTCTTTCATTCTAGGAACAAACAAAAAATGCCCAGTTCATCATAATTTCTCTTCGAAATAATATGTTTGAGATTTCAGATAGACTTATTGGAATTTACAAGACATATAACATAACAAAGAGTGTTGCGGTAAACCCAAAAGAAATTGCATCTAAAGGACTTTGCTAAACTTGATTATACTGATGATTTCTCAGATTAAACCAGCATGGTTTTGGTATATTATTTTCTATTTGTAAAGAAGTCTATAAAAATATATTCTAACCTATATCGCAAAACTGGTATTGATTTTATACTGTTAATTTAAGATATGTGATAAGTCTAATAGTATTCTCCATACCTGCTTCTAGGAGATTGTAGTGGCAGACTATGTCAAAAAGTTGTTCATTTGCTTAGTCCCAGATTGCTGCCAGCAGAGCTAAAAATACATTGGTTGATACACAATAAAGGTCTAAACTGGATCGTACGATCAAGGCTCAGCTGACCCTCGTGGACTTACCCTGGAAAAGCCATGGTTCTGTTCATCTAGTCTCAGATACATTATTAATGGCTTTCATTTAGTTTGTAAATTTACATTTTTTACTCAAGTAATAATCAAGTTGGAAAGGACAAATACCCCATTATAGTTGCTTTAAAAAAGATTTTTTTAAGCCCCTATACATAAAATCACACTGTATTGTGTATAGGGGTTAAATTCCTTAGAAACAAATAGAAATTAAGATGGAATGTCATTTTGCCTTTTTTCTTACACTGCTGACTCAAGAATGTTAAAATGCTAATGGAAATGTTTCCAAAAGGAATTTTGAGGATTATTCAACAAAATGAACCCTATTATGAATGACGGAACTATGTTAATGGTACAATTATAAAAATGTTTTTATTGAATTTAACAAATGTACCATACTAATGCAAGGTGTTGATAGAGTGGTTTATACAAAACTGTTTTCTGTTTTCTGTAAACCTACAGAAATAGCTACCCTAGCTATTCAATTTCTAGACATTTATTCTGAGAAATTAAAATTGAGTTACCCAATTTAGTGTAGCACTGTTCAGCTACTAGATCCAACAATTTGTATAAATGTAGCCATAAAAACTGTAAATATATTGGTATAGGCTTAAATAAATCAAAGTCTGAAACTCAGTTATGCTCAATTGTTTTAAATCAAGATTGTATATAGGAAAAATCTAGGATATGTTATATAATTTACATTTTGATAACCAGTGGAGTAGTAGTAGCTCGGTACTGTTTTAAAGAGTTATCGTTCATATGAAAATGCCAAAGCTACCACTCCTGAGTCTCAATGTCTTATTAAGCCACTCAATACAAATTAAATACCAAAATGAGTTTATTAAAATATATTTTTTGTTATACATAAAATCTAGAAATACTGCAAGATTATATACAATCTCATCCTCCTGGTAAGATAAAAGAAAACCATGTTTTAAGAATTTACTTACATACTTGATTTATATTCATATACTTAATAAAATTCATCAAAAAATTGTCTAAACTAGCAAGTTACAAAGCAGTAATGTCAAGCCTAAAATGGTGTTAACAGGCATGTACTTCCAGTTTTTAGTTATAAATCTTAAATACAGATTGGAAACTTTTAATAAAATTAGTCTTAAATCCTTTAAAGTCAGCATGATAGCATGAGCTCTGGGAACAATGCACAGGTTTTGTTCTTCATACTACCAATAGGACCTTTTGGGAAGTCGTTTCTGTGCACATTGTCTCATCTATAAAATGATTGTGTTGGTACCCACCCATTTCAGAACTGAGAATACATGCCTAATACATAATGGCCAATATTTCAGTGTTCTATTAATGTTTACATTTATTCAAAAGTGCATGGCACTTCTGTGGTATGGCTAATTTTTAAGTAAATCATCAGGCTAGTTTAGTAAGGCTATATTGACTCCATTCAGAAGCAGACTACATCTAGCGCAATTAACTACTGTGGGGAAAGAGGTGTTTAGATATTAAGATATATAAAGACAATAAAATACAAACTTCTGTTAAAGACTTGTTCTCAGCAGATAAGGCATAGGGGTTTTTAGAACTGATTACAATACTGGATATAACTTGTATGTACTCTCTAGGGCCACAAGCACTAATCTGGTATGGAAACTAAATTAGGTAAAGTTTAGAAATGTGATCCAAGAGTAACAGCTCATTTGCTTTCTGGAAAGCAACTGAGATTATACTTATCCATTGCATGGGCACTAGCCCAGAAGTCCTACCATAAACATCACAACTTCAGTCACTGTTAAGGGGACTAAATCAAAGGAATTTGACTTAATAGGCTTTCATAGTTCATTTTGTCATCAAAATCTAGTAAGAATGTAATAAGTCACCAACATGATCATGTTCAAATATTAACTAAGAACTGATAAACTGACATACTAAAACACTAAGTCAAATACAATCTCAAAGTAAACTTACACAAATCAGAATAGGTATTAGAATATACCACTGTTCCTTAACACTTAAAATATTATCCAAAACGCAATTGCTTTTTTTTTTTTTTTAGAATAAATATTTCCAAGTCACTCATTAAATGGGCAATTTTAGGGCTTTTAAATCTAAAACACATATGTAGATTAGGGCTGCTTGATCAAATAGATCCAAATATTGGTGCCAGAATGTTTAAATGTCACAGTATAGTAAGTCAACTTCTATCAAGTTAATCAAAATGACTTAATTTGAATTATTTCAGGCGTTCTATATCTCATTTCTAACTTTGACACATTTTTACCCAACAGAAGTGCAAAAAGTATAACAAATATATATTTGTTGCAACTAATAAAGTTGAATCCATGCTACCCCTATTCTTTATTTGGCGATGGTTAGTCTGCTGCACAGAATAAGCCTATTTAAACAGATTTCTGTTTTCATTGAGAAACTATTTCCCACATGACTTCCTTCAACCAATCTAAAGCGTGATATAGTACATCCTTTAAATTACGCAAATTGTTAGATAAACTTTGGTAAACAGATAGAGACACTTCAGAAAAACATAGTGAAGTGATTTCATTTAGAAAGGTTATTATATGTTGGTTAAAAAAGAGTATTAACATCAGTATCACTGAAATTAGTGTAACTATAACAATGTTTAAAATTTTAAAAAATTCAATTTCTTTTTCATCCTTATCAGGCCAGGAAGATGTAATCCTTTTTGAGGTAATTTTCATTTCAGGAATGAGAACTTTCTTAATTTGTCCAATTTCTGTTCTGCACCATTCTTCTTTCAATATTTGGCTTACACGAGGATAAATTTCAACAGGTTGGACCTCAGGAAGTGGTCTTTGTTTCAAAATCTGCACACGCTGACGGACATCATCAACTTTTTCAAGAAATTTAAGTGGAGACTCTTCTTGCAAAGATGTGGTCAATGTCATTAATTCAAGCTGCTGCTCTCTTATTTCTTTCATTCTTTCAATTTGTGGAGCATATTCTTGATTAATCAGATTTCCAACATCAGAGAGGGCAGTTAGGAAAATTTTTTTCTTCTGTTCTAATGTATCACTTAGCTCTTTAAAATAATGGAGAACAACTTCCTTATCACCTTGGACCATTTTCTCAGAATGAGATTTTTGTTCTTCTAGTTTTTCAATAAGATGACTAATATCTGTCCAGTGTGTGTCAGTTAACTGTTCAAACAATTTTTGAGGCGTGTCCTTTTCTTTCAGATAGGCACTGTGAAGGTCATCTATAGGATGACCATGATGTTGACCTATGGTAAGGCAATGACCACAAACTAATTTTTTATCTAGTAGACAATAAACATTTAATGGTTGCCTATAATGTTCAGGGCAGGTGACAATATCTGGATGGTCTTCTTGCTGGTACTTCTCAATAATAGCCCTTAATGCAAAATTAACAGGCAAAGATTCAATACCAGTTGGAGCAATTTCAATAATACTTCTGCAGTTTGGGCACTTCAGTGGAATTCGTAAAGGTCTCCATATATAAAAGTTACCAGATGCCTGAAGAACATTTTCCAAACAAGTTCTACAAAATGTATGAGAACACGGTAGTACACGAGGATCTTCAAAAATACTAAAACAAATGGGACACGTTAACTCATCCTCAAAATTGTGCATTTCCTGTTAAGAAAAAAAAATATTTTTAAGTATACATATAACAAAGACACCTGCACATATTAAAGTTTTAAACATGAACCTCCAAACCACTAATATACTATGACTGTCATTTAAAGAGGGCAGTAAAGGTATTTACTAAGATAAAATTGAAGCTTTTTGAGTAACTCACTTCCTAATACAAAATATAATACTGGGTGACCGGTAATCTTTAAGAGTTTATTCCTTTAAGGCAAAAATCTTCCACACAAAACAATTCCAATTAATTTATAATAAACACTTCAAGTTATTTAAATTTGTTTCTATGCAATGAAAGCCACATAAAATTCAAAGTGTTCTTTTGAAGACTATTCTGTGCAACGTTTTACATTCTAAGATGCTAAAAAAAACTGTACACATAAAAACGCAATACTACACATTTGTATTAAGAAACAGCATTACAAATTAGGCTTGGCAAAATTATGTCCCTTAACTCAAAAGAAGGAAACATGCTCCAAGTTGGCTCAGTCAGGCTTTCTAAAGCAAGTTATTAAATTTCTTTAGTAAACATTCCTCATCATTTCTTAGCTTCTTGAACTGGAATATTAGTGTGCTTAAGGCCCAAGCCAACATGGCATAATTGTTTAAAAAAGTTTTGTTAGTCTTTGAAAAGTCTTAGTTTTCTAAAAACACCTATTTGCTTTTTTTTTTTTGAGGTACTAGGGGCTGGAAATTGAACCCAGGACCTCATTATGTGAGAAGCCAGCATTCAACCACTGAGCCACATCAGCTTCCCTGAGTTGGCTTTCTTGTTTGTTTTGCTTGCTTGTTTTTGCTTTTTCAGTAGGCACCAAGAACAGAACCCCGGACCTCCCATGTAGGAGGCAGGAGGTCAACCGCTTGCGCCACATCCACTCCCCCACTAACTGCACTTTCAATAAGCAAAATATCTAGAACTTTAGTTCTTGGCTCCCTTAGATAAGGCACTGTGTGTCAGACTAAACTCTTACTCATCCTTCAAGTCTTAATTTGAACCTGGCCTCCTCCCTATTTTCATTTAGGTCCCCTGTCAATCTCATTAACATTGCACATTTCCTTCATAGCCCTCAGGGTTTTAGTTAAAAGAATTCTGTAATATTTTGTATATAGTAGAAGGTAAGTGCATCCCCTAAGGGTAAGAATTGTGTCTAAGCCATTCCTATCATCTAGCACAGAACTTGACACGCAGTGTCATTAACATAGGCATTGACTCCCTATTGGTCAAAAGATCAAATGTCTCTTAAGAGGCCAATGTTAATAAAATATCAGATCTTAGTTGTTGTTTTTTTTTTTTAAAAAAGGGCAAAATCTCTACTTTGTTTAGGAGAAACAGTAGAGTCCAACCCAAACTACTCCATTCATCAGATGGACGATTTTTAGAACCCTAATAAGCCAAGGAAGATGTGCCACAAAGAGTTTATGCTTGAACTGGGAGGCATTCCAGGAAACAATTGGGCAACCATACAGAAGATGACGTTCTCTTAAGATAAATTCAAGTGAATGGATGTTGGAAAGACTTTGACCAATACCTACATGGAGTTCTGATGTCATACAAAAGCACTAAAAAAAAAACCACATTTCTCTGCATAATTTCAGTGATATCAGAATCAAAAGGATAACAATAGAATGGAAAAATACTCTGCAAGGAATATAATTTGAGAAGCAGAAATACATTCAATCCTAGATTTAATAATATTAGAGCTACTTAATGCTTAAATAGCAAAAGTAGTCTTAAAATAGAATCTAATCTTTTGCTCTAAAGCTTACATCCAATGTCCCATTCTATACTTTGTTGAAGAGCTAGGAAAAAACCTTTTTCCTAAGAACCCATTTAGGAACCCCAAAATTCAACCTTCTTTATAGAATGAGGATATTCACAATATTTTAAGGAAAATGTCATCTCCTGAGCTGGTATAACATGGAATAAAAATCACAATGGTCTCAGAGAGGCTTCCAGGAATACGGCAGAGTAGGGAGCTGCAGGTCTCACTCCTCTTCCAAAAACAGCAAGTAGACAGCCAGAAACTGTCTAAAACAACTGTTCTGTGGCTCTGGAGACCAAGGAAGTACTGTGCAGCATTCAGGGAAGAGAAGGAAGAAAAGACGTAAATCCTGGTGAGAGAACGTATAGTATAACTTGCACCACCAGGACCCCTAGCACTTATTTCTTACCCTCAAGCAGCTTTAAGTTGGTCTGGTCCCTGACTGGCAGGCTACTGCAGGCAAGGAGGGCCAAGGAAGCTCCCCACCCCAAGAACAGTGCAGGACACAGGATGGTACTATAAATCTTTTGGCTGACAAATTTATATAGTACCATCCCAGACAGGTACCACTCTGCCATTGCTTTTACCCACATTGGCAGAGGGCTAAAAATACCCTGCCTTAGGGCTGTGATAAATAAGTTGCTAAAGGGCACTCACTATTTGCTGGGCAGGCCAGGAAGTGCAGCCTTGGGGAGCTGAAAAAAAGGCTTTGGGGCATCTTTCCTGATCTCAACCCAGGGCTCTCTGGAACTGATTTGTGCACCCTGTATGAAAGAGAAAGAAACTGACCTTCGGAACAAGCTCAAGATAATCAGATATCAGCAAAAAATGACAAGCCATACTAAGAAAACAGGAAGATATGGCCCAGTTCAGTCAAAGGAACTAAAAAATCGGAGAAGATAAAGAATTTGGAACAACTAATCAAAGACATTCAAACAAATCTCCTAAATCAATTCAAGGAGATAAAAGAAAATATGGCTAAAGAGACAAAGGATATTAATAAGACACTGGGTGAACATGAAGAATGATGTGAAAGCATGCAAAAAAAAAAATAAGAGAACTTATGGGAATGAAAGGCACAATAAATGAGATTAAAAATACATCAGAGCACACAACAGCAGATTTCAACAGGCAGAGAAAGGATCAGCAAGCTAGAAGACAGGACAGCCAAAATTGAACAGATAAAGAAAAAAATGAGGAAAAAAATCGAGCACAGTCTCAGGGAACTGAATGACAGCACAAAAAGCACAAACATACACATCATGGGTATCCCAGAAGAAGAGAAAAGAAAAGGGGCAGAAAGAATATTTGAGGAAATAAAGGCTGAAAATTTCCCAACTCTTAGGAAAGACATAGGTATCCATGTCCAAGAAGCACAAAATACTCCATCCAAACCTAATAAATCCAAATAGACCTACTTCAAGACACATACTAATCAGAATGCCAAACGCCAAAGCAGCAATAGAAAAGCAATTCATCACATACAAGGGGTTCTCAATATGACTAGGTGCCAATTTATCATCAGAAACCATGGAAGTGACAAGGCAGTGGTATGATACATTTAAGATACTGAAAGAAAAAAGCTGTTAGCAAGAATTCTCTTTCCAGAAAAACTGTCCTTCAAAAAAGAGGGAGAGTTTAAGATTCACAACTAAACAGAAATTGAGAGAGTTTGTTAACAAGAGACCAGCCCTTCAAGAAATACTAAAGGGAGTCTTGCAGGCTAAAAAGACAGGAGAGAGAAGCTTGGAGGAGTGTAGAAATGAAGATTATCAGTAAAGCAAACTAAAAGGATTAAAAAGACAAAAATAAGGTATGACATATAAAAGACAAAGGATAAAATGGCTGAAGTAAAGCCTTTACAATAACACTGAATATTAATAGGTTAAACTCCCCAATCAAAAGACACAGACTCGAGGGGGTGGATGTGGCTCAAATAGTTGGGCGTCCATCTCCCATATGGAAGGACCTGGGTTCAATCCCCGGGACCTCCTGGTAAAATAAAAAAAAAAAGACACAGATTGGCGGAATGGATTTTATACATATATATATATATATGCGCTCCATCTATATTCTGTCTACAAGAGACTCAGGATACATATAGGTTGAAATTGATAGGCTCGAAAAAGATATTCCATTCCATACCAATAATAACAACAACAACAAAACTAAAGCTGGGGTAGCTATACTAATATTGGACAAAATAGGCTTTAAATGCAAAGTTGTTATAAGTGACAAAGAATGTCATTATATATTAACAAAAGGGGCAATCCACCAAGAAGAATTAACAGTCAAATATTTATGCACCTAACCAGGATACCCCAAAATACATGAGGCAAAAACTGGCCAAACTAATGGAAAAATTAGACATCTACAATAACAGTTGGAGACTTCAATACATCACTCTTATCAACAGACAGAATGTCTAGACAGAGGATCAATAAGGAAACACAGAACTTGAATAATTTGATAAATGATCTAGGCCTAACAGATACATACAGAGCTATGCACTGTAAAACAACAAAATATACATTCTTCTCAAGTGCTCATGGATCATTTCCCAGGATAGACCACATGTTGAGCCACAAAGCAGATCTTAAATTTAAAGAGACTGAAATTATACAAAGCACTTTCTCTGATCATAATGGAATGACACTGGAAATCAATAGCAGGCAGAGCAGTGAAAAATTCACAAATATATGGAGATTAAACACACTCTTAATCAGTCGGTTAAAGTAGAAATTGCAAGAGAAATCAGTAAACATCTCGAGAAGAATGAAAATGAGAACACAACGTATCAAAATAAACAGGATGCAGAAAAAGCAGTACTGAGAGGGAAATTTATAGCCCTAAACACATTAAAAAGGAAGAAAGATTGGGGCCGGCTCGATAGCCCAGTGGATAGGGCACCGGCATACCACATGGGAGGCCCCGGGTTCGATTCCCGGGGACCTCTCCTAGCGGGCAGACCGCCTTGAGAATGGCAAGCCGCCATGGGCGGGCCGGAGCCGCCGTGGGCAGGGCAAGAAGCTGCCACGGACAGGGCAAGAGCCGCCACGGGCAGGGCAGGTCGCCTGCG
>PVKH010034023.1:0-11927 GCA_004027955.1 Chaetophractus vellerosus
GTAGTATACACTCTCTCCCACACAATTATGCAGGCTATGGGAAGATATATAATGGCATATACCTGTCATTGCAATGCCATTCCGGATGATTCCAAAGTCCCAAAAAAGCCCCTGCATTACACCTGTCTTTCCCTCCCCCTACCCCCGGAGCCTCCAGTGGCCACTGCCTCCACATCAATGCTGTAATTTCTTCCATTGCTAGAATCACAATAAGTCTGTATCTGTGTTCTCTCTCTTCTTTGTGGTTCTCAATTTTTCTTACCTCACTGGGTTATTTCTATGTACTTATTACTCATTTTTCTTCTTTCCCTCCCCAGAACTTCTCCTCATACCCCAGGGAGAATTTTATATTGCCCTCAGCTTAAACAAATTTCAGAACATCCTTCTCCATAAGTACAAAGACAAAGCAAAAGAATATGGCTTAATTTGAAATTTAGGTATAAAAATTAAAATTGTATTGCCTAACTTAAATCAGGTTCCTTCATCTTAGCATAGACTTTCCCTGAGACACAATGGTCCAGATGTAGTGGTAAAGAGAGTTTGACTATAAAGAAGTTGCATGAGCTCTCTAGGGGATTTTTCAGCCTGTTCTCCTGCCCATATAAGAAATATGACCATTGTTTGCCTATAATTGGTATTCTCCTATGATATATTAAACTGAGACATGAGCCCTATAGGGTAAGTCCTTTGGGTTTGTGTTTTGGTGATGATAGTTGTTGATGTTATTTCTTCCTTTTATGCTGTGTAGCAACTCCGTCTGTTCTGACCACCTACCCTCTAGGTGTACTGAGAGAAAATCTCTCTATGGACTTTATGCCAATGATGTACACTGATATGACTTATAAAAGAAATATAGACTAGAATAAGGCAGTGGAAAAAAGGAATGATGCAGCATTATTTCACCTCTCCATTTGCTGGCATCTGTACGCAGTTATTTATTGATTCCTGAGGAATCACAGAGGTGCCAAAAAATGGAGAAATAGAGTATACCATTGTCTTTTTTTTTTTAAAGAATTATTTTTTATTCATTTATATACACCACCCCCCGCCCCTTGCTGCTTGATCTTGCTGTGTTCATTTTGCTTTTTTTGCATTCTTCTGTGTCTGCTTGTCTCCTCCTGCTGAGGCATCCCGCTGAGTCAGCTCACCACGTGGCGGCCTGCCTGCTTGTGGCGGCTTGCTCTGCTCGCAGCAGCTTGCCCTACTCGTGGCGGCTTGCCTTCTCGAGGCGGTCTGCCTGCTTGGGGAGACCCCAGAAACCGAACCCAGGGCCTCCCATGTGGTAAACCAGAGCCCTACCAATTGAGCTACAGCCAGTTCCCCCCATTGTCTTTTTTGTGAAGATATAAAGTGTTTTTAAAATCAAGAGTTTTCTTGCTGTTCACTAAAAATTACCTAAATATGAATTTATTTTTAATGACTTGGGCTAATATTATGTTAATATGTTGTTAGTTCAAGGCATTAGTTTATTGCAGAATAACTGTTAAGAGTTTCTTTTAGTCAAGATTCATTCTGTATTAGTACAATGTGTTTTTTTGTGTTTTATTACGTGTTAATCTCCTGGCTAAGATGTTTAATTTTAGTCTTGTTTAACTCAACCATGTTTCTACTGAAAGAAGATTTAATCACTGTAATCTCTCTTTCCTTTATGTAAATTTAACATGAAAACTTATTTGTCTCCCTTTTTAGTGTCATGTTGTGTTTTATTTAGTATATCCTTATACCCTATATCTCTCGGATTATAACTTTACTAGCAAATTGTACAAATTTGTTAATAGGTTAAAACAAATACACTAAGGTAGTAATATTTTTTGTATATTACTACTTCTTTTTTTTAAAAACTCCCACAATTGCTAGTGATACATTGTGTAAATTAAGAGAGTGCTTATTTCTTGTACTATAGGCCTATGATTATTTCATTATCTTTGTATTTTTTAATTATAGGAAATTGCTGATAAAGATGGAAATAATAAAGTTCTATCTTTCACTATCCCTTCCTTATCTAAGCCTTCAATATACCATGAGGTAAGTGTGATTAGAAATGTGGAATCATTTAAAATTATAGTAAGTAAGAGATGAAAGGTCTATTAGCAGAGATAAGTATTTGTAACGTGCCTTTTTTTTTTTTTTTTTAGGCTAGTATTTTATTAAGGAATGGTAAGAGAAATGGGAGAAAATAACAGATCATAGGTCCCAGGTGGAGAGAAAGGGGCTGAAGAGTGATAAAGAGGACCGATTTACATACTACAGTTTCCCATTGTAGATTATAAATCCCCAGGTTTACTTGCGTAGTGATCAATGCAGGGGCGAAGAAGGCCAGAACAGGGGTCTGTCTGAAGGAGAGAGAGAGAGAGAGGGCGAGAGAGCGTGAGCGCGAGCAAAAGGCCTTTACGCTTGCTTTTTAAACCATTAATTATTCCGCCCCTTTGCTAATGGCATGGGAGGAGTTCCAGCTGTTTGCTGTTTTGATTGATTACCCCACCCATCAATCCCCCGGGAAGGCCCAATGATAATGCCTCTGGAGCATATCCAGGGTTTCTCCTGGCTTCCAGAGGAAATCTCATTCTGAATAGGATTTCTCGTAAGGGTCTTCCAGCAGCCATCTTGGAGGTATTGATGTCTACATGGACTTCTTGCCAGGTTCCAGACCCATCTATTGATTCCCTGTCTAGCCTGCTTCGTTCCCCACTCAGAGAGTTTACACCTTTATTCTTAAAGGGGTGCTGATTCTTCTGTAATTATTTCCTGCTAGTTAGGGGCAGTAGGCCCTACCTGACAAGGTGTAAAACTCTCTGGCTGTTCTATCTTGGTTGGAGGAAGATAGACCTAGCATCCTGGGTGAAGCTGGATGAAGTCACCATATGGCTAACAAGATGTTGATTCAATAATCTCCTGGCTGGCAGTGCCAAAGTATGTTGCCGGATTTTGTTCAGGTTCTTAACTAAGTTGCGTATTGATCCAGGCGGGGGTGAAGAAGGCCAGAATAGGGCACGAACAGGAACTGGGACAAGTTGAAGGCAGTAGAGAGCTGTAACATGCCTTTAAGATTTGCATCTTAAAAGTAGATTTTTGCTTAGTGATGTAAAGCTGAGCTGGGTCATGAGAGGGAAAATTTACTCTGGCTTGTATATTTCTTTTTTATTCTTCTATCAGTATTGTTTTTAGTCTTTGTTTATTAATCTTTTATTGGTTTTCAGAAACATTCTTTTATTTTTGAAGCCCTACATACTGTTTAAAATTCATATATGTTAGATTGATTGGCTTGTATTATTCTTTAGGAAAATGAGTACTTAGAAGAATTTTAACACTGTAATTGTTATAATTCAGTTTAAAGGAATCTATTTGATGCATTCTAGCTGTTTAGTGACATTACACTTTTTTATCATTTAAAAATTTTATTGAAGTATTTCATTCATACATGAACATACATTAAAAATAAGCGTACAGTAGAAGTTGTGAACTTATAAAACACTCATGCATAACATCATACATGGCTCCCATATCTCATCCCACCACCAGTACCTTGTATTATTTTGAAACATTTGTAACAAATTAAGAAAGAGCAACATCAAAGTATTACTTTGTAATAGTTTGCAATGTAAGATATAGTCCATATCTTACATTTGCTGTATTTTTCCCCCAAACCACCCTATTATTTTTTTGTTCATAAATCATACAATTTATCTAAAATGTGCAATCAATGGCATTTGGTATAATCACAGAGTTGTACATTCATCACTTCAATTAATATTAGAATTTTCATTACTCCAAAAAAGAAAAAACAAAAAACAAAAAAACCCACTATCATACCAATATGTTAGCTCTGCTAATTTCAAATCCTATGATGTGCTTTCACTGTTTCTTTTCATTTCCAAACATTCACAAACAACTTTTAACCAATTCTGCACAGATTAAACCTCAGCTTTCCATTCTCTAACCACATTCTATTCTCTGGTGACTTATATTCTAGCTATTAACTCCATGAGTTTGCTCATTATATTTAGTTCATAATAGTGAAATCATACAGTAATTGACCTTTTATGCCTGGCTTGCTTCACTCGACATAATGTTCCTCTAGATTCATCCATGTTGTCATATGCTTCATGACTTCATTTCTTCTGACAGCTGCATAATATTCCATTGTGTGTATACACCACAATTTGTTTATCCATTCATCAGTTGATGGACTCATGGGTTGTTTCCATCTTTTGGCAATCGTGAATAGCACTGCTATGAACGTTGGTGTGCAGATTTCTGTTTGTGTCACTGCTCTCAGTTCTTCTGGGTATATACCTAGTAGCAGTACCCCAGGTCACATAGTACATCTATATCGAACTTACTTAGGAACCGCACACAGACTTCCATAGTGGCTGTACCATTCTACATTCCCACCAGCAGCAAATAAGTGTTCCTATCTCTCTACATCCTCTCCAACACTTGCAGTTTTCTGTTGTTTTTTTCCCAAACAAATCATTTTTATTGATACATATTAATAATGCATAAATCCAACCAAAGAGTACAATCTGTGGTATTTGGTGTAATCACATATTTGTGCATTCATCACCCCAGTCATTCCCAGAGCACTTTCATTATTCCAATAATTACAATAAAAAACAAACAAGTGAACAAATAAAACTCATCACCTCTCAATCTCTCTATGCCTCGCCTGTCATACATAGCTGCTATTCGTATTTATATTTTGTAAAAAGTCTTATATATGCAAGATCACCCGTATTCGTATTTTACATGAGATTTTACTATCTTATACAGTCCCATGTTACAGTTTTTTACTTCTAGTAATATGCATGACCTTAGACACTCCCTTTCAACCATTGTCATACTCATATAAATGCTCTGCTAGTTATAACACCATGATATGCTTTAACCATGTTTTCTCTCCTTTCAGGCTGCAGCACTCCCTTTAGTATCTCTTGTAAACCTGGCCTTTTGGTCACATATTCTATCAGTTTTTGTTTGTCTGTGAAGATTTTGAACTCACCCTCATTTTTGGAGGACAGTTATTGCAGGATACAGAATTCTTGGCTGGCAATTTTTCTCTTTTAGTACTTTAAATACATCATACCACTTTCCATGGTTTCTGATGAGAGGTCAGCACTTAATCTTATCGAGTTTCCTTTGTATGTGATACTTTGCTTTTCTCTTGCTGCTTTCAGAATCCTCTCTTTATCGCTGGTATTTGTCATTCCGAATAGTAGGTGTCTCAGGGTAGGTCTCTTCAGATTTATTTTGTTGGGGTGCGTTGTCCTTCTTGGATATTGATATTTATGTCCTTCATAAGGGTTGGGAAGTTTTTGGTTATTATCTCCTCAAATATTCTTTCTGCCTGTTTTCCATACTTTTCTCCTTCTGGAATACCGACAGTGTGAATGTGCGTTTTGCATTACCATTCAATTTCCTGAGACTCTGTTCCAGTTTTTCCAATCTCTTCTCTTTCTGTTCTCCTGTCTTTTCCAATTCGGATATTCTGTCTTCAAAATCCCCAATTTTGTTGAGCAATTCAAACCTGCTTTTATGTACCCCTAAGGTATTTTTAATCTCATCCTGAGTCTTTCATTCCCATAAGGTTTGTTACTATCCTTTGCAGGCTTTCAAATTGTTTTTCATGCTCTGCCAGTGTCTTCTTAATATCCTTTATTTCTTTAATCATATTTTCTTTAAATTCTTTGAAATGATTTAGGAGAGTTGTGTGATTATCATTGATTAATTGTATTAAATCCTCTACTCTTCAGGATATTAAGTTAGTTCTTTTGCCATTGGTTCCTGTTTCCTAGTATTGCTTGTAGTTTCTTGTTGATGTCTGGGCATCTGAATATGTTGGTGAATTTACTCTGGTGGCCAATTTCTCTCTGTTTCCTGTTTTTTTTTTTCCTCACAGCTCTTTGATATTTGGTTCAACTTATTCTAGGTCTTTAAAATTGCCCAGCTTAAGTTATCAAAATCGGGCTAGGGACTCACTAGTGGGGCACAGATTTTCTTCCAGGGGTAGGATAAAAAGAGAACTGAGAAGTTTTTGTCCATGCAGTTTCCAGACTGGCCAGCAGATGGCACTCATCAGTGCACCTTTCCACTGAGATGTTTCAATCTCTGCTTTCCAATGTTCCTGTGTTGACTCTCCAGAAAGGAGGTTCAGAGCAGGCTCTGCTGGCTGAATTCACTAAAGAAAAGCACCCTGACTCCCCTTTCCTTTTCCCTTGAAACAGCTGACAGGGAGGAGGTATCTGTTCCCCTTTCCATTGGCTGCTGTGAGCCAGGGTCTTTACCTCAGCTTAATATCTTGGAGGTGGGGGAGAGGGAGCCCTTCCCGGCTCCCGCCTGGGCTTGGTAACTCACATTTGTCTCTCTGTCTCTCACCCTCTTGGGAGTTGTGTAGCACTGTCCTGGTCTGCTGACCCCCAAAGCAGGTCCGCGGGACAGCTTTTGGCTCTTTCTCTGTTGTTTTTGTGAGAGCATTGAGTTCTGCCTGTTAGTTCAATGCCATCTTTCCACAATTCTCCCAATATTACACTTTTGATTTTTGCTTATGTTTATTTGGTTTAAGAATGTGAGAAAACACTGATAATTATATAGGTGAATGACTCCTGTTAAACCGAACTCCTTTTTTCTGCTCTCATTAAGTAAAATCCAATAAAGAAATATGCTATAGAACAAGCTCCTGGTCTTTAGTGGCCTTTAGAACATAAAGTTATAAAGAAAGCATTTAAAATAACTTTACCAGTAGTCTAAAAATTCCATTTTCATATCAGCAAACAGTATCCTGCTTGTCTTATAGCTCTATGCAGCTATTTATTTCCTTAATTAATTCCCCAGGGACTTTGCTTTGTGATGGAAATAGAATGACTCATATTTAACCAGGACTCATTTCAGCATAAAATATTTTTCAGTAATAGATTTTAATTAACTTCTATGTATCATATTATAAAATAAAAAGCATTAATGAATGGATGGTTTTTCTAACTTTAGAAACATGAAATCAGTTGACACTATTAAAGAGATATTTGATCATAACTTGGAATTTTTTTAATAAGTAGTTTTACTTACTCTGTGTTCTAGAATACAAACATTAAGAACCATGTATTTTTAACCCTTAGCCTTTTTTAGCAATTTTTGTATTCTTTCTTAATATAGATTCATTCCACAATCTTTGAAAGAATAAGGCAGTATATTTTTAGTTTTATATATTGTGTACACACACGTGTGTGTATATGTATATTTTCCAAAAAGAGCTGAAGAATTTATTTAATTGAGAAATTGAAAGGTTTTGAAAGAGAAGTGGTCTGAAACTGCCTTTTATTGAAAAAGTGTTATACATAATTAAATATCATTAAATGATATAGATTTTTACTTCATTTTAGAGACATCATCTCATATGTTGCCTTATTTTTATAGCCCTCAACAATTGGATCGATGGCTTTGACAGAAGGGGCATTGTGTCAGCATGATCTCATCAGGGTTGTTTATAGTGATCTTCATCCTCAGAGGGAGACATTCACTGCACAAAACCGGTAATGGTCAAAACTGTAAACAGTAGCAATTATTAATTTATGCTTAATAGTTAACTATAATTACTTCACTTAAAGCTTGGTATGAAAGGGGGCCAAAAGGTAAATACATCATACTGGTGAAATACATCATGCTAGTGAAAGACCCATCTGTTTAATTCTTGGTATTATGTTATGATGTCTTGTATGAAAGTGTATACTTGAAGTAGCCAAACAAGTGTTCATGTTCTTGCACTTAGAAGCTTGTTGTCTCTGACAGTTTATCTACTCTCCACACCTTGCTTTTCTCATCATACAATGGGACTAATGGTAGTACCTGTCTACCTGGAGTTAGACAACTGCAAAGTTTGAGGGCACAGTCCCCAAACTTCTGACACCAACTGCAGGTTTGAGTGGTTCCTAAAACCACCCTTAGGTTCAATAATTCACTAGAATGACTCACAGAGCTTATTGAAAGATTATGCCTTATTATAGGGAAAGGATACAGACTAAAATCAGCCAAAGGAAGAGATGCATAGGGCAAAGTCTGGGAAGGTTTGAAATGCAAAGCTTCTATTGCCTCTCCTCATGAAGTCAGCATGTGCTATCCTCCCAGAATCTGTGTGACAATATGTACAGGTATTACCAACCAAGGAAACTCACCTGAGCTTCAATGTCCAGAGTTTTTATTGTAGCTTCATTATGTAGACAGGATTGATTGATTGATCAATTGCCCATGTGATTGATCTCAATCTGCAGATTTACTGATACTATTCGACCCAAAGACCTGAATCACTGGTCTTTCTGGAATGGCACTCCTAACAGTTATGATATAGGTTATTTCCTAGAAGCTGAGGGTAAAGATCAGATCTGTCTTTGGGCAAGACTAAATTATTTACTGTATGTTACCCCCCATGGTTGTTTGAGGAATAATTAGATGATGCTTAGCACAGTGCCTGGTATGTAATAAATGTTAACTGATACTATTATTCATCATATGATATTTTGTGTTTGTAGTAAAATAGTACTCTTATCTTTTTGGTAATATTAAAGTTACGGAAGGAACATGGGTTCATGTAAATTTCCATAGTCATTGACCTTTGATCTAGAATTCTGGTTCTTCTTGTGGTTCTTTCCAATCGATAATAAAAATTTTTTATCTCTCCAGTTAGTTTATTCAAATCATTCTAAAATATAAAATTTATTTTAGAATTACATTTTGTAAGTACAGTCTGTAGCCTGGCTTGCATAAAAATCTCTTTGTTACCTGGTTTGTTTGTTTTTTTTACTTTTAATTTTTTTTAATGGTAATATTTTATATTTGTGGTGAAACTAGAAAAATGTATTAAGTGAAACTAGATGAGGGCATAAAATGAAAAGTAGATGTGTTCTCTTTCCTCTTCCACCTGTCTTTGTTTTCCTGCTGCTATGATAAATTCCACATAATGGGTTGTCTTAAACAATGGGAATTTATTGTCTTATGGTTTGGGAGGTTGGAAGACTTGCTTCCTCCCAGGGTTGTTAGTCTTCTGGCTAGCTGACCTTGGGTTCCTTGGCTTTCCTGACACATAGTGATGTCTTCTCCTTTCTCTTCTGGGTTCCATTAACTTCTAGTTTATCTTCCTCTTTTGTAAAGTCTCCAGGAATAGATAGGATTATGCCCAACCTCATTTAGTTGGGCCATACCTTAACTAAAAACATTATCAAAAGTCCTATTTAGAGTGATCACACCCATAAGAATGGATTAAGAACATGCCCCCCACTCACTTCCCAGAGTTAAACCATTTGCAGTTTTTAATGTATCCTTCCAGAAAGTTTTTAATGCATGCAAAAGTATATATTCAACCTTAAATACATGATGCAGGCCCGTACAAAAGGGATTCGATTCATACATATACATATTCTGCTACTTACTTTTTTTCACTTAAGATTGAATCTTAGGCATCTTTCACTAGCAACACATGGAGATTTCTTTATTCTTTTTAATGATTATTTAATATTCTATTCTATACACATACCATCAGGGTTTTTTTGTTTTTTTTTTTGTTTTTAGGAGGTACCGGGTATTGAACCTGGGACATTGTACATAGGAAGCAGGTCTTCAACCACTGAGCTACACTCACTCCCCATACCATCAGTTTTTAACCAGTCTTATATTGAGTAAAATTTGGATTGTTTTTAGACTTTTGCAACTCTAAACAATATTGCAAAGAACACATTTTTTGTATGTATATTTGCATAAGACCACAAAGTTACCTGTAGGATGAGCTGTGAAATTTCTATGCTAAAGTATGTCTTTGTTTTCAATTTGAGTAGCTGTTGCCAAATTCCCCTCGCCAAAATAACTGCACCAATTTAATCTCCTACCAGTAGTTTGTGAGTGCCTATTTCCTCATATTAACCATCAACACTGATTATGACAGTTTGAAGTTCTTTTATGAATCCCAAAAGAAAAAGGTTCTATTTTTAAACTAATCCATTCCATTGGCCTTTTGATTGGCCTGTATCAGTGAGGCATGACTCAAGTTGAGTAGCCACCCTTCTGCTGGGTCTGATATAAATGGAGACACAGAGAGAAAGGAAGCTGCCATATTTGATCCAGCCATGTGAGAGAAAGGATTCCAGGTTTATCTACAGCTGAGCTCAAAGAGAGAAGCCCTGAGAGGTTCAGAGGCCCAGGGAGAGATGACTGATCCACCACAGCTGAGTTCAAGGAGAAATTAGAGAGAGGTCGGCTAACTTGTTATCCTGCCTTATCTCCATGTGGCAGGATGCTAGAATCAACAGTAGCTGACTTTGGTGAGAAAGCATCTCTGATGGACATTTCATGGCCTTGGAACTGTAAGAAATTTATTATAAAAGCCAACCTATTTCTGGTACTCTGCATTGACAGCCCTATGGCAAACTAAGACACTGGTTATTTTCAAGTTTTCTAATCTCTGCCAATCTGATAGTTTAAAATTGGTTTCACATTTTTTTCTTTGCATTCCTTTAATTATGACTGACCTTGAACTCTTTCAGTATGTTAGTTGTTTTTCTTGACCAGTGAACTCCCTATTCATGTCCTGTGTCCAATTTTCTTTTGAGCTATATATTTTCTAATTAGTGATTTACAAGAGCTTGTTGAATACTGAGGAGACTACATTGTGTTTTATACATGTTGCACATAAATTTTCCATTGGTTACTAACTTATTTATTTTTTAAATTGAGACATAATTCACATGCCATAAAATCACCCTTTTAAAATATACAAAACATTGGTTTTTAGTATATTCACAAAGTTGAGCAACTACCACCACTAACTAATTCCAGAACATTTTCCTCACCCCAAAAAGAAACCCCATACTCATTAGCAGTCATTCTTCCTTCTCCCCTCCCACAACCCCAGGCAACTACTAATATATTTTCTATCTCTATGTCTTTGTCTATTCTGGATAATTCCTATAAATGGAATCATATAATATATTTTTATATATATTATATATAGATGTAAATATATAATATTTATACCTTTTGTGTTCTCTTGGATATATACCTAGGAATGGACTTGCTGGTCATATGAAAACTTTATGTTTAAGTTTTTGAGGAGTGGCCAAATTGTTTTCCAATTTGTGGCTACACTGTTTTTCATTCCCATCTGCAACATGTGAGGATTCCAATCAATTTCTGCATAGCTTTCCAACACATTATCTTTTTTTTTTTTAAGGAGGTACCGGGGATTGAACCCAGAACCTCGTACATGCGAAGCAGGCACTCAGCCACTGAGCTACATCCACTCCCTGTTACTGTCTTTTATTGTAGCCATCCTAATTGGTGTGAGCAGTATCTCATTGTGCTATTGTTTTGGTTTTGTCATACATGTTTTTATTTTTTATGTAGTTGGCTATATAAGGAATAAACATTCACATATATGTGTGTATATACATATATGTGAATATATATAGGTCTGTTTTTTCAAAGTTAGTTGTGCATCAGCTGAACATGGTTTATTAAGAAAAAAATGTCATGGGGCTGTGTTGGCAGTAGTCAACTATGAACTTGACCATAAGGTGATCTTACTATGCCATTCAGTTGGGAAATCTCCCAGGTCCATATTTTTAAGACTTTCCTCTTAGGGTGGGTGGTCAGTTTCCCTCGAGAAAACTCTGCTAGTTTCTTAAATAGAAGGTTGACTGCTGGCATTTTGGTGGCCAATTGGGAAAGGAGAGCTGACACTAACTATCCAGAGTTAGGCCAAATTTCACAGAATAGGGGCACAGTCCTCTACAAGTATGTCCCCACTTCAGATACCAGTCACAAGTTTGGGAGTTCCCAGGGTCACTCTCATTTCTGACCAAGTGACTACAATTTCAGGGCTTGTCACTAACCCCTTAGGTTTGATAATTTTCTAAAATGACTCACTGGACTTAGGAAAGCACAATACTTAT
>PVKH010034024.1:0-11928 GCA_004027955.1 Chaetophractus vellerosus
GCAAAGCACAGATATCCTGGAAAAACAGAAAAAAATTCTCTGGGGAAGGCTAGGAGAAAGATTAATGGTATAAATTTTTGGCAGTGTAGCAGGGTCCTTTGGCAAAGGGTCTCAGCCACCCCTTCATTGAAGGGGTCCTTGGGGAGTTCACTATGATTGGTTGAGGGAGGAAGAGGACTCTTTGGCCTTGCTTATACACGGTTCAGCACAATACACAAGCACACCCAGAAGTGGACATCTGCAGCACTACAGCCCTTTTCTGGGATGCCCCTGAAGGACATCAGTGAAGGGAAATCCTCCCAGTGGGCAGAACCTCAAGCAGTGTACCTGGTTGTTCATTTTGCTTGGAAGGACAAGTGGCCAGATGTGCGATTGTCTACCAACTCATGTGCTATGGCCATTGTTGGATAGGTTGTCTGGGACGTGGAAAGAACTTGATTGGAAAATTGATGACAAAGAGGTGTGGGAGAGAGATAGCTGGAGAGACCTTTCTGAATGGGCAAAAAGAAATTCACAATATTGGAATCTCATGTGAATACTTTCACCAAAGGGTGATCTCAGCAGACAAGGATTTTGATAATTGAGTGGATAGGGTGACCTGTTCTGTGGATACCTATTGCTCATTGGGCAATGAGCCAGAGGTGTGGGCTTGGAAAGAGAGAGGAATGTGGCAGGAGTGGGGACCATGGGATTTGGGCCACATCTTTGTGTAGGAAATTATTCTTTTTTTTGTGGCCAAAAGGGGACAGCCCACCTTCCTGAAAGGCATTTGATCCTGAAACCTGTGGAAAGAGAACTTCCTAGATAAATTGACTGGATAGACTTGTCCACATATTCCTCTGCTTCTGTTTGTTACAACTTATGTGATTAATATCAGAAAAGGACCAGCCAACATTAGGGTCATCAACAATCTTGCTCATTATTATGTATAGCTTACATGATAAATCTATATCTTAAGTTTGGTAAAACTATGTGATGGAACTTGATGCATTCATCTTCATGTCTGGAAAGACATCATTAGATCAGCAACAATTATAAAAACTGACGTATACACCATGGTTTGTGGTACACTTTGTAATATGTGATTACATAAGTATTGTTGTTAGTACCATTTTACAGACCACCTGAAATGTGGACTGGCTAAATGACTTTCCCAAGGTCACACAATGGTAGCAAGTGGTAATGATGAGAACTGAAACCAGGCAGACTAGCTGTACTGCCTGCATTCATAGCCACTGCTCTGTAGTGACTCTGAGGATATTACCTATTAAAGATAGACTACCCCGATGGACACAGTAGCAAAAAGGCTAGTACTTGAGGTCAGTAAAGGTATTCACAATAGATTTAAATGAATTTGAGAGGCTAGAAGATACTTTACTCTTTCTCTTCTTTGAACACCCCTACTTCCCCAAACATCCACAGAGATCCACACTAAAAAATGTCTTCTCCATTTAAACTAAAACTTAACTCCCAGCATTAAAGATGAATCTCTGTATTTTAAGTTGTAGTAGGCTGTATAGGTAAGGGTGACATATTATGCCTTTTCATTTAAGATAAACTGATTTTGAATTATTTTGATCCTGTTAAACCAAGATTTATTAAGCATATACTGTGTGATAGCCACTGTTCTGGGATCTGTGTGTGCACGTAGTAGCTTGAATGCGTCCACAAACAATGTACACAAAGACGAACAAGATAGAGTTCCAGCCCTTGATTATTCCACAGCCTCTCAAGTATCTATAATAAACAAAATATAGGATTAAGTGGGAAATGTGCTCAAAATAAAACCGATATATTATTTCATTTGAGAAAGGAGAATCTCATTTTGCTTGTAGATGATAGTTGATGAAGGTGGGGTGGTAGGGTAGGCTTCATAGAGAAGGTGAAGTTTGAATTGAGTCCTAAAATATAGTCAGATTTTGTCAGGTGTGAAGAAACATTATCAGGGTAAGTGAATCTGGAGTCATGATTTGGATGAGAGTAAGACTGGAAAAACTTCTGTAGTTGACTGTGTCTCATGGTTTTGTTTTCATAATGCTTTCATGTGTTTCTGTCTATATCAGTCAGGGTCCATTTGCAAGAAAGACACCATTTTGGCTTATTCAACACCATCAGTTAGGTGCCTAAAGAATTGGTCAGAAAACTAGAGGAACAAGGTCCAGACTGGATCTCCAAGAACGACTCCCCTCAGGTGCCACAGTCCTGGCCTGTTCAGGAACTACTTCCCTGCCACCATTGAGACATGAGGAAACATGAGAGGCTGGCTCTACCTGAGTTGTCATCTAGGAGTTAGGAAGCTGCTTCCAAATAGCTGCCTTCAAAGTCACAACTAGCCAGCCATTGTCCACACAAGCCAATGTGACTTGATCCAACACTGCTTTTCTGCCTATATTACTCAGTTCTGAAATCAAGTTTCATTATGGTGAACTGAATTGGTACAACCCACTAACATCTAGAACCTTTCCTTTAAGGCTTAATAGTTAATGTGATTTTTTTTTTTTTTGGTTACATATCCCCCCACCCTTTCTGCTTGTTCTTGCTGTGTTCATTTCTCTGCATTCTTCTGTGTCCGCTCTGTCTCCTTCCGCTGCAGCTACGCGCCGTCAGGTCACCACGCAGGAGGCTCTGTTCCCTTCGCAGGCGGGTCTGCTTCCGTTCACAGGCGACTCCACTTCCGTTCATGGGCGGATCTGCTCCGTTCGTGGGTGACTTGCCCTGCCCGTGGTGGCTTTGCCCTGCCCGTGGCGGCTTTTTTTGCCCTGCCCACAGCGGCTCTGCCCCGCCCATGGTGGCTTGCCCTTCTCAAGGTGGTCTGCCTGCTTTGGAGAGGTCCCTGGGAACCGAACCCAGGGCCTCCCATGTGGTGAACCGGCGCCCTATCCACTGGGCTACAGCCGGTCCCCCTGGTTTTTTTTGTTTTTTTAATCATTCTAGCCTCCATAGCATAGAAGGCACATTCGAAGGAAATTGAAATAGAACATTAAGCAAGCCAAACTATCCTGTCTGCCACATCCTCATTGACTGAGAAGTCATCGTGTTAACATATTGCCCTAAGGATAGTGGAAAAGGAACCTCATTTGGAGAATCTCCTCCAGATAGTGGGGGTTAGAGAGGACTGAAGCATTTATAAAATAGAGATGTCATATGCCATAGCAGACATTACTAACTGACCCTTGCACTATTCCCATAGAACGTCACTCAGCAACTTCCAAATACTTTTCAACTCTTCTTATGAAGAGTTGCTCTGAATTAAAGTTGGCACACTAGATAAAATTCTATCCCAGGTTCCTTTTCCATAAACGGAATATAGAAAGACAAGCCAGAACAAGTCAAATTATGACGCAGGTGAATTGGGGGAGCCACAAAAATACAAAGAGCTAGGGGTGCACCTTTTCACAATTTTAGTTAGGGCCATCTGCAGAAACAAGAGTTATTGTTTAAATCAATAAAATTATTTATACCTTCCTCAACCAAGGAACATTATTTATGACATCTTGGCTAGAATTTCATACAGCAAGAGAAGTGGCATTGTGACCTAGCAGAACGAATGCATCTCACTCTAACTCTGCCAGCATGATTGCTGGCAGTAAGCTGCATTCCTGCAATGAGGCCTCATCAGCCAGGATGGCAGCCTGCCAGCACAATTCCGGCACATTCCATCGAGCCTGGAGAGAGGCAGGGCGCAGGGGCTGAGCGACATTGTCAGCCTGCTTTCAGTTGAGTTACAAGAGGAGTGATGTCTGGACCATGTGGATAATCATTCGTTTGCTTTTTGTCACATTTGGAATCCATGTAAATAAACCCAATCTGTAAAAGAGAAAGCAAAAGCCCAAAGCACCTGGAGTGTTTGATGGAACTCAGTAAACTGAAACCTTGTTGGCAGCCATGAGGGGGAGAATGACAAATGCTGCTCTAGTGGGACAGGAAAAATGGATTGAATGGTCACTCCCTGGTGGTGCTTCATTTTGCAATTTACCTGAAAGAGAATAAGGACCCATTAAGACACAGTCCCTGGAATGGAAGGAAAAGGCCATCCACGTTTGGAATGTTATTTAATTCCTCCATATGAAATAAAAAATTTCTACCTTAAAAAAATAAGTTGGCATTAAGTAATTTGTTTAAAAAGGGAAATTAATTGAGCTGTTTATGTGGACACAATGCAAATTCATGATTTAAAAAAACAACCAACCAAAACGCCACTTATAAGAGAGTGGCACAGCCTGACAATTATAGAATGGTGGCTGAAAGGGCATTCAAAGGAGGTGCTGGGCTCAAGAGCACGGTATAAATGCAGCAGAGCTTAACAGAGTTATCTTTATATAGCATTGGCTAAACTTTTTATGTAAGTCTGGGGTGATAGAAAAAAAAAATACTTGTCCAGATCAAAAAAGTTGGATAGGGGTTTATATGAGCCAATTCTCTCCCCTCCTCCTCCATCGCCAAGCATCCTTTTGATACTGCTACTACAATCACTTTTTGGTTCTACATAGTTTGAGAGTTTGGTAAAATTGTGGAGTGTGCCAAATTTATCTCCACAAGTCATAGCCTTGCATTTTGTTAAACTTTACCCTTTCCATAAGAAGGTTCATTTCCCTGTGTCCTTCATCTTCAGAAATATGGTACCCTGTTCCTCTCTACCTTCAACTTGCAAAATGTTGTTTTCTTGAAATAATCATATCACTTCTTTATACCTTGATAAGCATTTTTTTTTAGATTTTATTTTTTATTTATTACATAACCCCCTCTTTCTGCTTGTTCTTGCTGTATTCATTTTTGTGTTCTTCTGTGTCTGCTTGTCTCCCTCTGCTGCGGCGACCCGCCGAGTCAGCTCACCGCGTGGCGGCCTGCCTGCCCGCGGGGGCTTGCCTTCTCAAGGCAGTCTGCCCTGTTCGAGGAGGCCCCGGGAACTGAACCTGGGGCTTCTTATGTGGTAAACCGGCGCCCTACCAATTGGGCTACAGCAGGCCCCTGATGAGCATTTTTAACTACAGTATTTCTCCCAGATGTATCTATACTTACAAAAATTTTGAGTCCGTTTTAACTCTTTTCATATTATCAGTATTTCCTTTTCTCTCTTGCCCTTTCACAAGTAGTTTTGAGCAGATATGATGTGCCACATTCTGAAATTACAGAAAAAAAACAAGACATAGACATTGCTTTCAAGAAGACTATAGTCCAGTGTGAGAAAGAAAGACAAGTCAGTGAAGTTCACAGTATAGGGTAACAGCTGGTCAATTGAATGGGTTGCTTAGAAAAGAGAAAGAGTAGAGGAAAAATGCCTCACCCTGCCTGAGGGGACCTTCTAGGAAATGATCTAGGATTTAGCAAGGTTAAGACAGTGAAGGAGAAAAGAGTGGTTCTTTCAGGAAGAACTTCATGTACAAAGGCACAGAGGCCAGTGGGCAAGTCACATGACAAACGGTGAGTGTTCCATCCAGTCATAGCCCAGGGCTCCTGTAGGGGGAAAAGAGGAAAGTTTAGGTACATAGACAAAGGGTGAATTGAAAAAGCGTTTTTGAGACTTTCTGACTATTCTAAAGGTAATGGGAAACCATTGAAGGGTTTGGAGCAGGGAGAGTCATTGAAGAATTTTATTTCCTTTCCACTGGCCTCTTTGTCTGAAATTCCTACCATCATACCTCCCTGCTTGTGTAAAGAGGCAGTTCTTTCCATGGAACAGCTGTCACCAGACCAAAAGTGAGAGTGACCTATGAGAAATCCTGTGTAAAACAGTTAAACCCTTTTCTATACTACAGAACTGCTCAGAGCCTTTGTTATGCTAATGTACATGGACTTTCTTCAAATGGAAAGAATTACAATGAAATGGAATTAGAAGAATTAATTTTTGGGAAAAAAAAAAGTTAAAAGTCATTATCTCTAGGAAGCCCCTTTAGAAACTCAAGTTCTTTATCTAGGATTTTAACTTGTTAACTCTGAAAGAAAGATTCCAAAGGGGAACTTTGGTGCTTTAAACTTCTGATTTTTAGGGTTTTTATAAGAATCCAAGGTTAGAGAGATTAATTGTAATAAATCACTGTATACCCATCTCCAGATTCAGTAAGTTTCAACATTTTCCTACATTTTCCTAATGTATCATTCTCTCTCTGCATTTCTTCTTGCTATATACTTGAAAGCAATTTGCTCCTTAGAAAGCATATAATCTCTGGTGGTCTCACTTTCAGTGATGTAAAAATTGAACCTTGGTTCAGGTGGTGATTGTCTGGTCATTCTATTGAGAAGTTTTAGCACTAATAGTTCATTTGGTTTTACCGCTAATATTTCATTAGTGGATGAAAAACAGTGATTTTTCTCCTTATATCATTTTTTTTTCTATATTTGTTAGGTTTCTAAGATTGGGATTCTTCTGTGAAGGCTGGCCTTTATCATGTAGGACCATTTAGTTAACTTTGTACAAGGGAAAATTAATTTACCAGTTTCTTATAAAAGCAGTTGGTATCTTAGTTATCCCCAGTTATGGACAAAAAATTTCTGTTTGGTTAGGTTTGTTTGTAGCTTGTGTTTTCTCACTCTCCCCTACCCTCCTCTCTCTTTTGGAGTATACTATGAATTCCTGTATTTTTATACATTTGGTATGTTTGCTTCAGTTGCAGTCATTCTTCCATGCTCAAATTGTCCCATCCAAAGCCACTTTTAAACTGATTCCTGTGCACTTTAACACAATCCCATTAATCTTTGAAACATTTTAGCTTTGGAGCCCACCAACATATCCCAGGCTCATCTTGTGCATTCCCTGACACAGACTGTAATCATTCATTTTTCTCAGGAGCCCTGATTCCTTTATTGGGGAAGGATATTTACATCCTCCTTCTAGGCACAAGAGGGTACCCATTGCTTGTAGTGTCCTACTCTGACTCCAAGTAAAATTTTTATTTATTTTGGCTTATCCTTTTAATTACTTTTTGCAGGAATAAGGAATTGTGTATATACACGTATTTTCTGCCTCTCACAAAAAAGCAGCATTCACCTAATGATATACCCCTGAGATCATTCCACATCAATACGTGGATCCCTTCTTCATCTGTTTTTGTAATTTCTTGGTACTCCATTCTGGGGGTAGATCACAGCTCATTCCATCTGATCCCTCTAGATGGAAATTTGGTATTATTCCTGTTTTTAACTTTTACTAATAATGCCACAATGAATACTCTTATATATAAATCATTCTGAATATTTTTCATTATATCTTTGGGTTAGATTCCTAGAAGTAGGTAGTTGAGTCAAATGGTACAGGCGTGTATAATTTTGCTAGACATTCCCAGATTACCCTCCTCGGGATTGTACTATCTTGCATTACCACCATCAAAGTCTGAGCAAGTTTGTTTAGCCACAGGCTCAACAATAGAATATGTTGTCCAACTTCTAAAAATTTGGTGACCTGATAGGAGAGAAATGGTACCCCAATGATGTTTTAATTGCCATTTTTCTTATTTTTGAATGATCTTGAGAAGCTTTTTAGCATGTGAAGGAGCATTTGCATATCTTTCTCTTTTTCTTGTGAAAAACTGGCTGGTCTTAAATTTTGGGAAAGAGGACTTTTAATAAAGGAGAAAGAGACAAGTAAGTTCCATAGTATGGCAACTTCAAAACTTCCACTGACCTACTTTCCCACTGCCCTTCCCCACCATTTAAACGGGAGAGAAGGAGAAATAGGGGACCCTTGAATCAGACTGTCAGTAACCAGGAGACAGATGTAGGTCTCAAAGCTGAAAGGACAAGATCCCCTAGGTGAAATTACCCAATCTCTCTTCCTTTATTTACTCTTAGTTCTCTCTCTTTCATAGAATACTAGAATTTGAAGCAGGATAGGTCACTTAAATCCTTAAAATCCAATCCCTTTATTTTAGAGATAGTCAAGAGTGGGACAAGAGTCATGGGCAATTTCTTGCCTGTATTTGCACAGTGCCACCCTCCTCTCTTCCACAACTAGGGTGGTAATAACCAGTAATAACAGCTCTCCTTGGGGTAGAAAAGAAATAAAGGTAAACTTATCTCATTACTGGGCTGATGAGATTTCACATCCATACTGTTTTACAAATTCATATGCTTTAATGTATATAAACTGTTAAAAATACTTCCCCTCCTAATTCTGAAGACCTAGATATTCCTGCTGTCCTCTTCTGTGTCTCATCTTATAATTTGCCCTTTTTTCAAGAGGAGTGGGTCCATGAAATCTGCTTATTGCTTTTCAATGTGCTGATTATCTCATGTTATTAAATGCCAGGAAGAACAAAGAACATCTCAATTTAATCAGCTTTATGAATATAACAAATATAACCACTTAAGCAATCCACAGAACCACATATTTGGGGAAATTAAAAAATATGGTCATTGCAATCTCAGAGATTACATTTAGTGGGGAAGATGAGATATCTGAAGGGAAAATTTAGCAATGCAATGCGGAAGATGACCAAGTATAATCATGAAAGCTGCCAAGTTAATAGACATTAAAAACTAGCTACCAAGTTGAGAGTGTAGTGCTCAAAATGCAGCTGCACAAAATCTTTTATCTTTCTGTAAATGGACATTAAGTAGAATATCCACTCTAGTGTTCTCTGTGAGGCTTCAATGAGAAGACCTTACAAATGCCTCATAGTGAATGTTCAATAAATGTTAGCCATAACTATTAAGATGATTTATGGAAGTTAAGAAAAAAGGGGGATGCGGGGGCCTGGGAAAAATTGTTGTATTGAATCATTAGTAAGTCTCAGTTTTCCACCAACTGGAAAGGCAGGAAAGCAAAGTGCAGTGGGTTAAGGGGTAAATAGGTAATAAATACTTGCCATAAAGACATCAATAAAAGTAGAAATCAATAGAGCCAAGGAAGTTCATCATTTGAGATATTGGAGAGTGAAGCAAAATAATAAAATAAAAGTAAAAGGATAATATGATAAAACAGGTCTTCTCTTTTATAGAAAGAGCAATGCTGGAAAGCAGAAGGCATTTAACTGACAGGCAAGTGTGCATATTAGTGACACTGAAGGTGCTTTAAGTTAATGCCACAAGAAGCCTGAGTGAAGTGAGAGGAAGACTCATTCTTAAGTGCAGTGTGCCATCAGATTTATATGCCACTAGATCAAGGGCATTTTCTTATTAGACAGAGTAGCTTCCCACTATATCTAAAGCTGAAGGACCACAAAGAATTATATGAGTGAGACTAAAAGTTGTACAAAACTGTGGCATTAATGAATTAGGTGTAGGACCTTGAATTATGTTTCGCTGTCATTTGAACAAATGGTCTTAAGTACAGATTAGACCCCTTATGGGCTCCAGGAAGGAATGTAACAGACATCACTCTGTTCACTGATGATTTAAGTAGGAAAGAACGAAGTAAGGCAAGTATAAAATAGGAGGACTATTTATGTCAATATAAAAATACTTATCCCTTTTGTTTCTGGCTTCAAACAAAAGTTGGCCTAGAATATAAATTTTCATGTCTACTCTTCAGAAACATTTTTCTGTCCTTACAAAGAATGCGAGCGCCTGGGTTATCATTTTCTTTAATGTTGAAGTCCTATTTTAAAAGCACTTGTTTAATGCAGTGGCAAACAGATGTCCATTCTACCAGGCTGTTGGGATGAGTCAAAACAAATCTATCATAAAAATTGTATTAAACTGTGTAATCTGCTCAGTGAAGCAAGTAAAACACACAGAACACACACAACATGTAGAGGGTCATGATTACAGTACTTATAATGGCAGAGTTAAAAAAAGCCTTGCATGGCTGAAAATGTGAGGTCTTTGGAACCAGATCATTGGCATAATTCCAGCTTACCACCGGGGAAGTTTCTTCTGATTCTCAGTTTCCTAATATCTGAGATGAAATAATCCATAACCTTCAGGATTTGGTGAGATAAAGATGGATCTAAAATGCCTAACACAGTATGTAGTAATTTACTTTTTAAGACTGGCCCTGGAACCCTACTATTTCCACTACTGCTTCAGTTATTTATTCTGTAAATTTTAATCTCAGCTCAATCAAAAGATTTAAACTGAGTGGAGTGCCATCCAGAACTACTTTTTCAAAATGCTTTAGCAGGTGCCTCATTGAGGGCAGACATACTGCTTCCCAGCAAACTCAAAGTTCCAGGATAGGTGACTATTCCTTTGGTTGAGCACTGGACATTTTGGGTGAAATAGTTGCCTTACTTATAATATGAAAAATGCCAGGTTTTAAAGAAGCGGCATACTCAGGAAGCTGCAGTTAGGAACTGAGACTGATCTAGGAAAGAGCGATTTAGGTACCCCCAATTTTTTTTCAGACACTGGGATATAGGCCATTAATGAATTGGGCTGGGTATTCACATGCATGACTTAGAGTGTGACTTTAATTTTTTTTTCCTGAGCATATGTATTTGAATTGGTACATAATCATAAGAAAATACTCATCTCAGGTGCCTCGGCCAGTTAGAACAAACAGGACTGGTAAAACCTGGCAATTGGGTGCATAGAGTTAAGTCATTTTGTCCATGCTCCTGCTTTAAATCAAAATTGTGTTTAAATTATTATAGACAGGTACATCTACTGAAAGAAACTTAAAAAAAAACAAGAAGATTAGATTTAAAATTATCTTGTAGGCCTCTTTTCAAATATGCCTGAATGTCTAAGCTAAGTTCCTTCTGTTATAATTGAAGCCTTAGCTTCAAATGTTTTCTCTGATTTCCTAAAATGGCTTTGCTGAATTTCCCTGACTCCCTGAGTAGATCCTGGCATTAGAAAACTCATCTGCCAAAAGACATTCCTGTGGAGATATACTGCCAAGCTAGAAACAAAAAATAGTAAACATTAGAGACATTTTTAGTGCTACAGCCCCAGAGGCAGCAATCTTATATCTAAGTCTGTAACACAAACAAATTAATCTGATTTGCATGTCATCTGAAAGGAGAATGGGTTTGGATAGCTCTGAATCATCTCAAGTGAAAATTAGACTAGCAATGTGGTTAATGTTGGCCAATAAAAGAGAGGCGAAAGTATGTTTAAATAATTTTAAATTTGGAAGAGTAAAGGAATGGAGTATGCAAAGATCTTTAAATAAAACATAGCTATTATACTATCACAGTGATATAATATATTATGGAAGTGTACAGCCTAACTTGATAATGTAATAGAGGCTAAGAGTATTTTTTTTCTAGAACAGAATATCATTTTGGATCTTAAATACTCTCATGGACCTGTAAAGACATGAAAATATTCATTGGTCACTGTACCTAAAGCTGAAAGTAAGTCACAGAGGTTATGTGGCTGATGAAATTCCTACAAATTTTACCTTGTGCTAGGCTTTCCTACACATTGAATTTATGTACAGCCCTTTGGGGAATACTGACTGTGTTTGCCAAAGGCACATTTATTTTTTTTTTTAGTTCATCATGTGTTTTATCAATGTTATCATTTAAAGTTCTATGACTGTTATATCAATATTTTGTATAAATATAAGCCATTGCTAGTGGCAAAAAGAACTTTAGTCGTGGAATCTGAACTTCATTTTTATTTTGTTTATCTGAGGAATGCTTAATAGTCTATCGGGTTTCAAACTGGGTTTTTCACATATAAACATTTTCACATGATCACTTTTCACTATATTCCTGATTGACTTTTACCAACAACACAAAAATGTTGCAACATACTAACTGAATTGCAATCTGTCTTGGAAAACAAAAACAAATACATATATACATATATATATATATATATATTTTAATTTAGTTCATTCTTTAAATTTTAGGGTCCTTGTTCTCAGGTGAGTCATTTACTACCACCACCATATCCCTTTATGTATTACTGTTTGGCAAATGCTGGACTGTTAAAAAGCTTAAATATCAAAAACTATATGCACATTTCCATGAAGACAAAATTCAATCATTTTGTTTCTGGAAACAAAAAGGAATGAATGTATACTTAGAAGCTAAAACC
>PVKH010034025.1:0-11925 GCA_004027955.1 Chaetophractus vellerosus
TATTCAGGAGGCACCAGGAACCAAACCTAGGACCTCACATGAGGTAGGTGGGTGCTCAACCACTTGAGCTACATCCACCACCTAGTTAACAGTAATATTTTAATTTTTTTTTTTAACAATTGTAACAAAGGTACCACACTAATGCTAAGTGTCGATAATTGGTATAAGCATTTTTACTTTTTGGAGCAATGAAAATGTTCTAAAATTGATTGTGTTGAATGCACAACCCATTAGAATGGCTGCTATTTCAAAAAATGGAAAAAAAGTGTTGGAAACAATGCAGATAAATAGGAACACTAATTCATTGCTGGTGGGAATGCAAAATGGTGCAGCCACTGTGGAAGACAATTTGACATTTCCTCAGAAAGCTAATTATAGAACTACCATACGACCGGGAAATCCCTCTACTAGGTATACACCCAAAAGAATTGAAAGTTAGGGACTCAAACAGATATTTGCACCCCAATGTTCATAATAGCATTATTCACAATTGCTGAAAGATGGAAGCAACCCAAGTGTCCATCAACCAATGAACAAATAAATCAACTGAGATATATATATACAATGGAATATTATTCAGCCAAAAAATGGAGTGAAATCCTGACATGTGTGACAATGATGAACCCTGGAGATATCAGGTTGAATGGAATAAGCCAGACACAAAAGGACAAATATTGCATGATCTCACTGATTTGAAATAATTAGAATAAGCGAACTCAGAGTCAGAATCTAGAATATAAATTACCAGAGGACAGGGAGGGGATAGGGAAAGGGAAGTTAAGGCTTTAAATGTATAGGGTCCCTATTTGCAATGATGGAAAGATTTTTAGAGTGAATGGTGATAATGGTAGCACAACATTGTGAAAACAATTCACAGCACTGAAATATATATCTGAATATGATTAAAAAGGGAAATGTCAGATTGTATATATGATAACAGAAGACAAATTTTTAAAAAATCCATGGATCTATATTACACAGTGGACTTTAATTTTAAACCATGGACTTTAATTAATAGGACAATTATAAAAATGTGCTATCATCAATTGCAACAAATGTTGCACACCAATGCAAGGTGTTGGTAATAGGATGGTATGTGGGAATCCTTCTATCTGAACTGCATTTTATCATTTTAAAGTACTTACACTTATTTTACTTTGAGTCTTATAACACTATGAAGTATTGTTGGGTATACTTATTATCATTTCATAAATGAAGAAAATGAGCCCGTATGAGGGTAGCTTGGCATGGTGGCAGGGAAAGGATCAATACCTGAGTTTTTGGTTCCTAGTTTACTGCCTTTCCTACAATACCTTCCTAATTCTTTGTCTATATTTTACATTCATCAGTATTTTGGCAACTTGATTTGGCAATATAAATTTGAATAACTTGTGGAGAAAGTGACCTTTACATAGTAATATTGCTTTTAAGTTTTTGGAATTTTGCCAATATTTAAAGCTTTAAGCAGCTTGCCATAGAAACTACAATATTGCCTGAGACTTTTCATCAAAAAAAAAGCTACAATTGATACTATCACTCTTGAAAGCCCCTCGGGAAATAATGGCTTTTGGATTCTGCAAGTCAGCGTGACATGGCATGCAAAATTGCATCTCATGCTGTGCCAACCAGGAAAATATATGTCATCACTATGTGACATTCAGAATTTCATCTGGAAACTATAATCTTGTTCTGACTGTTAAAAAGGGAGAAACAAAAAAGACTGCATACAGAACAATTTGGTTAAATTTTTCTGAATTCTTGCCAGTTCATGTGAAAACTAGAATAACGTACATTTATTTCTACAGAATTCTATATTCATAAAACATGCAATGTACTTAATATCACAATGTATTCTCAAAGAAATTTAAAATTAACTGACATTGTAGTTTAAATCATTTGTTAGAACAACAATGAATCACTGGAAAAATTCTTTGTAAAGAAACAGAAAAAGTGGCAAAATTAATAAATTGTGCAAAGCAGAAATGTATTGTTCTAAATTGTATACAACAAAACACCTACTTATTATTTTCCCCAAACTGAATAAATCCTAGGTTTAAAAAAGCCACTGGCAGGAAAGCCTGTATTCTGCCTTATGTATCCCATGTCTTTCTCTTCTATGTTCTTTTTCTTCCTCCCCCTAGTTCATGTGGCAATACTTTCAAAATCCACTTACCTTATTCCTTTCAAAACAGAAATATGTGAATTTGATTTAGTCTAAGTGTTATATAATCAACATCTTGTATTTTAAATCCTGCTATGACTAATTGTAAGATGAAAAATTAGTAGACACAAACTAGGATGACTCACAAATTCTCAAAAATTATCCCCAGGAGCTACATATTTACATGTTTTTACTATATATTGGTTGGTTCCATCTATATAAAATATAAACACAAATAAACTAGAGCGACAGAAACAGAATAGTACCTATGTATGGCAGGGGAAGCATAAAGAGATTGAGAGATGATGAGTTTCTGTTTCTTTTGTTTGTCTGGTTTTTGTTTTTTATTATTATTTTCATTATTGGAATAATGAAAATTCCCTTATAATGACTTAATTCATGAATGCACAACGATGTGTTTATACCAAATACCATTGACGTACACTTTGGATGAATTGCATGCTTTATTAATATGAATTAATAAACTTGATTTTTTAAAAAAATCTATATTCAATGAGTGAAAGTTAAACCAATATGAAGAGATAGAGTCCTTCTGGTTCTTCTGTAATTGAGTTTCTCCAATTCTAAGTCATTGCAGAGAAAAGATGCATCCACACCTTTCTCATTGTTTTAGTTATGCAAATCAATAAGTCCCCCCACCCCCCCTTTTAGCTTAAAATCCTTAGAATATATATACCTTCTGTCTTTTGCAATCAGAGTCTTTCTAATATAGAAATGTCTATTCCTTCGTAAAGGTATCACCTATCAATTAGGGGGAAAAATAGGAAATATTTTAGTAGTTATACCTGCCCAGGCCTAGCAACATCTTTACACAGCCTGCACATTTCCCCAAAATGCCTTAACATATCAAGGACCTCCTCATTTCCCAAACTCACTATTTCAAGAATGATTCAACCTCATTGTCCGCCTAGCTCACCTGGCTCTTAGTCCTTCCATTACCATATTTCCCAGCCATTATTCTATCAAGTCCTTGGAGATGCTATTGATTTCAGACTCCTCTAATCTACTCTCCACCCCAGAAGATTTCTTGAACTACCTCAGCCGATATCTTTCTCAGCTTAACTTGCTCTTTGGGACCCTCCTATGTGGGCCTTATGATAAAATAACATCATTTAACAGCAGTGTCCTCCAAACTGTGGTACACAAAACTACAAGACAATCAATAGAGCTGTTGGGGGAAAATATGAGAATATCTATTCATATTTACTTTTATCTAAAAGTGAGAAAGACAAAGTTCATTACTATTTAGTAAATGGACAGACAATGGGGGAATTTCCTACTTAAGGCCACAGAGAAGAGTATGTTAAGTATACGGAAGGGAGAACGGACATTCAACAACAAGGAGGAATTAACAGAGGCCCTTCACTCCTTCATTTGCTTTCAGTTCATTGAGGCACATTACAATTTACATATGCACAGTTAATTTTATTATCTATTTTTAACAAAATTAATCCTTAAAATTTGGATACATGCTAACCATACCCCAAACACATAAATTAAAGATTAATACAGATTTATTTAAAAGAAAAATGCAACCCCTTAACATTAATTTGGAAGAATATCTTATTGATACAAGAAGATGGAAATTTACTAGCCTAATGTAAGGAAAAATCTTTGCAAAATTTAGATGGGATTGAAAAATAAGAATCCTGAGAGCAGTCAGAGATGCCATTTTCCCTTTTAAATCCATGTATCTCAGTGAGGCAGCTTTTCAATTATGTCAGCCATTATAAGCAACTATTGAAATAAAGTGAATTAAGAAGTAAACGTTTAGATAGTTATTATAACAAATAATATTTTAAAATAATGAAGCATAATATTATTCTCACTGAAAAATTATTGATGTATTAAAATTTTATAAGAACAAATAGGTTTAAGTGATAAAATTAAAAAACATTAAAGTCCATGCATTATATTAATATAGTAATACATATATTTAATGCATAAACCAATCAATGACATACTATGGGTGCTTGCTTAAAATATTTTACTGAGAGGAATGCACTAAGAAAAAAGTGAATACTACTACTCTAAGGCTACTTTAGGAATATTACTTAAAGCTTAACTATTTTCAAATAGTTTGTGCTCTCTGTACTTGTTTTCATTTATTCTCTTAGTATTTAATAACATTTTTAACAAAATGTGAATCTGTCTCAGCTGTGTTGTAGGAAACAGAGAAACAGTGAGGGTTTTTTTTTTCCTCCTTTTTTGTTTTGTTTTGATCCAGGCTTGGGCCAGCATATTTAAAACGGGATGGAGTGTTGTAGTGGCAACAGTAATCAAAGTATAAGAATGCCAATAGGATGCAGAATTAGATTTAATTTCCAAATTAAAATGATTTGTCTAACAGATGTTTCCTCTGACAAATTTAATGTAGTCTCAATCTTATATTTTCAAAGTAAAAATGAGAATTAAAACTTGAACTCATTAAAATTAACCATATACAAATAAATTTTCTGCTTCACAGCAATGGAGAAATGAAAAATGGGCCAAGGAGGTAAGGGAACAAGAATTTTTTAAAACTTAAAAAATAATCACTGGTTCTGACTAATGAGAACAAAGGTTTCAAAACAGAAAGAATATTATGTGCAGTGTAGTACATATAAAAATAAAAATCAATAAGCTTAGTTTGTTTAACACATTCTTGGGATTAATCAACTACTAACTACGAGGGGCTTTGCAGGACACACATGAAGACACACAGAAGTGTAAGTTATATCCTTTAATGAGCTATCTCCCTGAGGAATCCACATATGAACACGAGCAATACAAGAAAGTCAGGTATATCACAAATGCCAAAGGTATAAAGTGTTATCATCGTGAAACAAACTCAAAGTGCTAAGAAACTCAAGACTATGGCTGCAACCATCTGGACTATAGCTGATATAGCAAATGATGAAATCCTTTAGGCAACTAAGCTTAGAAATGTTGTCTAGTTATAAATTATACCGATTTTCCAGAGAAGCAAAGAAAGACCTTATAATTTGAATTTTAAGTATCATTTTAAGTTCTATAGGCTGTTCATACTTTTTTTCCAGAATTTTTGGCTTAGAAATAAAAATAATTTTTCTTACTGTAAAAAAGGGAAAAAGCAATTTATAAATGTATATTTTTATTGAATTCTTGGGTTACTTTCTGAATGATATTTTCTAGTTGCTTTATTTCTAGATGTACTTTGTTTAATTTTAAACCTTTTTCTATTTCAAAAAGGGAAAATACTTTTGAAACCACATTATATCCCTGAGAGAGTAAAATCAATTGCATATTATGCACTACACTCTACCATCATGCTTTAATGTTTTCCAGTGAAATTAAATATCTAATTAATCACAAAGGAATGGCATTTTAAGCTAAACTACATGATTAAAGTGAGCAACTTCAAATATACATAAATCCACAAAAGTTGTATTTCTGGTGTATTAATATTAATTCCACAATGTAATTAGGAACATACCTACTCAACATTCAAGCTTAGTCAAAATAAGTATTTCTCAAGCATTTTTAGATGAAAAGCTGTGTTGGTTTGACCCATTTTACTTAAAATCAACAATTCTTAAAAATTAGAAATTCAAAATCTATCAGGGACTTCAGGGGCAACTATTAACTAGCAAAAAATGGAGATAGCCCTACTAAAATCCAACCTATGAGTTACACTGCCTCTGGCTGGAATTTTTTTTTTTTAACTTAAAGGAATTTCAAACTTGGAATAACATACTTAACTGATGAAAATGCCATAAGGTAAAGTGGAATGCCATGCTTTGTTTTCTTAGGAGGAACATATTGTCCATATGTAAAAAGCATGGGGCTTATCTTGAGAAAACTACACATTTCCTGATCTCTTAGGAAAACAATACTTATCCTGCATAAATGATTCTTTATGGAGAGAAAAATAACTCTAAATTGTCCTACAACAGTACATATTCTTATCTTCTTGCCCTGGTCTTAGAGGAGTCTCCTGAATATAAACTCCTACAGCAGAGCATCAGATCTTATATCATGTATCCCCTGGGATCTCACTGTATAAATTATGCCCAATCTTTGCTGAACCTCCAATTTTGCCTTCTCTCTTCTTTACTTCCTTACAGCTACAAACATAGTCAAGTATCTGTACAGTCAAATATCTGGAAAGAATGGTGTACCTAGGCTGTCTCCATTTCCTCACTTCCCATTCATTCGGACAGCCTGTTTTTCAGCCTTATTGTTCTTGATGACTATAGCATACCATGCAGTTACCCACCCTCCTTTAGAAACTCCTTTCAATTGCATCTTAAATATGTAAGTCACTTTGTTGACTACCACTCTATATGATGCTTCTCAATCTCCTGCACAGGCTTCTTCTCCTTACTCCTTAATGAAAAAATCCCTCAGGGTTTAATTTTTCGACTTCTCAACTTGCTGCATATGGTCTCCAGGAGAGATTCCATTCACTTGGTGGCTTTGACAATGACCCATATGTTGATGTTTCCCCAACACATATCTAATCTAAGCCCCCTCAAAAACCAAAAGCACCTTTACCAGCTCTCTCCCCTGAGTTTCCCACCAAAAGGAAAATACTTTTATTTTTTAAGTTTTTCCTAAGAGCCAGCGTGTGACAGTTCTTCACAATTATAAAAGTCATTCCATTTTATGTTATTATGGCAGAGAATGCAAAGTGGTCTCTAATATTCACTCTCCTCTTCTTTCTTAGTTAAAAGAACACAGAAGTTTTAGCCAGGCACACAGCTTTAAAGAATAAAGACTACATATCTGAGACCTCTTTGCAACTAGATACGGTATGTGACTAGCTTCTGGCCATGATTATATAAGTAAAAGTGGGATGTGCAACTTCTGGGAAGTTTTTAAAGGGAAATGGAGTACCACTCTCCTCCCTTTTCTCCATTCTGCTCAATGAAATGCAGACTTGATAAACTGTTGAAGAATCATCAAGAACAACGAGGTAAGCTTGGGAATGAAAGCCACCCATAGTGGAACAAGGCAGTACCTGCTTTCTTGGAAGGCCATACAACAGTTTTGGAGTCCCTTTCACATGAGGCAAAATTCTATCTTGTTTAAACCACGATTAATTAGGGTTTTCTGATATTGTCAGCCAAACTTAATCCTAAATAATATAGCTATATTATTGAACTCTTACTTAGTTTTAAAATACCCTATTTTGAAATGAGGTTAGAAAAAATTGTAATTAGAAATATTCTATGTAATAATCCAAGTTTATTCTCAAAAAAGATCCTTGAAAAAAGAACGACAAAACCTTTTCATTATCTGTAATATAAACAAAATACATTTTAAGATTTCACAGCTTTTCATATTTAATTCTTTTTGAGAACCAGACATAAGATAGATTTTATATATGTCCAACAACAACAACAAAAAAGAAACACAAAACATCCCAAGCATCCTAAATGTTTTTATTGTTGGTAGAAGCATCAGTGACAAAGGAAAAAACAATGATTTATAAAGGAAGAGAAAATGTGTCAAGAGTAGTATTTCACTTTTGAGTCTCATCCAGAAGGTTAGCTGTGCCTAATAAGAGTGATACTCAATTAAAGAGAGGCAGAATCTTCCATGCTCATCGCAGAGGGGAGGTGTTTCCCAGTAGTATACATCTTGAAAACTTTAACGCAAAATTCTTTACTATCTTAGTCCTAAGAGAAGGGGCTGAAAATTTAGAACAATTCCTTTATAACCTTGGCAAAAGAAGGCATTGTAAAGTTAGCTGGTTATATGTATTAAGTATTAGTGCAGAAATAGTGGCTGAATAAATTTGTATAAACCTGATTTTCAGGAGTACCATCAAGGAAAAAATAAGGAAATAACAACAATCACAAAGTGACTACTATCTTCTGACATGTTCGTTAAAAACAAAGTCTCATTAAATATCTTTGTAACCTTGGAGAAGTTGCTTGACCTCTTTATGCCTCAATATTCTTAATTATAAAGCGAGGGAATTAGATTAGATAATTTATTCCTAGATATATATAATCCCAAATGATTAATCCACAGATAACTACATGGCTCACTCCCTCCTCTGCTTCAAGTACCTGCTCAAAAATCATCTTCCAGTGAAAACTACCCTAACTACCTTAATCCTCACTCTTACCTGTCCCCACTCCTCCAGATCCCTTTTATCTTGGCTCTACTGTTTTGCCAAAACACTTATCATCTTCTAACATACTAAATAATTCATTATGCTTATATTGTCTCTCCCACCCCAACCCAAACCCCACTAAAAGTAAGGATTTTTGTCTGTTTTCTTTACTGATATATCCCAAATGCTCACAACAGTGTCTGTTACTGGAGCACATTAAGCAATTTTTAAATACTTGAGAAAAATGAATTAAATTCTTTCCAGCTTTTGTGATCTAATATGTTTTTTTGGGTTTTTTTTTTTTTTTAAGACAAGGGAGTAAAGAGTTTAATAAGAAAGAAGAAAAGGAATAGTACACACCCAAGATATGGGTACAGGCATGCTAGAGGGGGAGACACTCTTCTAATGTTTTAAACACCATAATTTTATAACAAAATGTCATACATCATGTAATGTCTCCTGATGTTTTTTGAAAATACAAGCTCTAAAATAATAACTGACAGCAAATTTGTTATTAAGCAAAGATGATAAATCATTTCAATCTGTTTTGAAAAAAATTTTAAACCTGTTTAAGAATAACAACTTCAGAAAGCATTGGTATTGTTCTGCAAACTTTATAACCCATCAATTGTCTCTTTGACTAGCACTTTCCTCTTTTACTCTTTTTACTTGGTAAGATTTATGTTGCTCCATGATTTACTATTTTACCTCTGTTTTTGCCTCTACATTTTCCCCCTTACAGTACTCATCAACTTTAATAGCATTGCTTATCACTTTGAACAGATGATTCCAAATTTAAACTCCTACATTTGATCTCTCTCCATAAATCTCAGTCTACTGAACAATGCCATTTGAATGCTCTATTACTACCTCAAACTAACATCACAAAAACTAAATTCATTATCTTTCCCCCAAACAAACATATCTGTAATATATCAATCAACCAAATTCAAATCCTTAAGTTATCTTTATTTCCTGTACTTTGTCCCCAAAAGACCACATATATCCATTCTATTCATCAGATGTAATAAGGTCTTTCTAACCCTTCCTTGCCTTTATTTATTCATAAATAAGACTTCATTTCATTCTCTTGTCTTATTCCTTTACTAATGGCATAATAAACCACAACTGTTCTCCCTCCCTTTAGTGATTAAAAAAAAACTCCTGGGAACAGATGTGGCTCAAGCAGTTGGGTGCCCACCTCCCACACAGGAGCTAAAGCAATAGGCTGGCACAGTGAGCTGATGCAATAAGATGACACAACAAGGATACACAACAAGAGACACAATGAGCAGGGAGCAGATGTGGCTCAAGTGATTGGGCACCTCCCTCCCACATGGGAGGTCCAGGGTTTGGTTCCCAGTGCCTCCTGAAAAAGAAGACAAGCAGATAGAGAGAGCATACAACAAACAGACACAGAGAGCAGACAGCAAACACAAACAATGGGGGGGGGCAGATAAATAAATAAATCTTTTTAAAAAAATTTCCTTTTTTTCTGCCACTCATCTTCATTTCAAAACATTTTGGGTTTTACCTATATTAAAGTAGTAAAATATCCAAACTTAACCACATGGGATTCAGATTATAAATATAATGACAATTTTTTAATTATAAATGATTTTAAACCTACATACAAGTAACAGTACAATGAATAACCATGTATCCACTATGTAGGACCATCAAATCTCTACATTCTAGCATGTGTCTCAGATTTTTTTCTTTTAAACAAAACACTATAAATTCAGATAAGGACTCCCTGTCCCCTTTATAACCTCATTCTACCTCCATCCTTAGACACATACATGATCTTGCATTTGGTGTTTATCCTTACCCGATGAATATTTTCATTCTTTTATAACATAAATAGTCAATCATAAAAACACCTTTCTATATTACATGTTTCTTCAACATACCTATAGATCTTTTTTTTTAAAAAAAAAAGATTTATTTATTTTATTACATATCTCCCCTTCCCCCCCGCTGCGGCAACGCGCCGAGAGTGGTCACTGCGCAGGCGTGGCTTTCCCCGCTTGTGGGCGGTCTCTGCGTCCATTCACGGCCGGCTTTCAGTTCGCGGGTGGCTGGCTGCGCTCCATTCGCGGGCGACCTGCCCTGCCCGTGGCGGCTTTTTGCCCTGTCCATGGCAGCTTTTTGCCCTGCCCACGGCGGCTCCGCCCCCCCACGGCAGCTTGCCCTTCTCAAGGCGGTCTGCCCGCTAGGAGAGGTCCCCGGGAACCGAACCCGGGGCCTCCCATGTGGGACCCCAGCGCGCTCTTATCCACTGAGCTATCTAGCCGGGCCCCCTATAGATCTTTTATTCTGGGATTCCTACACATAATGTTAGATCCTTGCCTCCATGTCCTTTATCTGCTTTTTCATATTATGTTTGCCTATGGATATGAATTATTCGTTGTTTTGTGATGATTTTTTTTTTATTTCAGTAACTATGTTCTTTTTATATACATAGATTTAATGAGTTCTTTTCCATATCTTCCAAAACTTCTTTTATTTCTTCATTTCCCTTTGATTCTCCTCACCATTATTTATTGTTTATTTTTAAATGAAAGTTAACTTTCAATGATTACTTGAACATTTTAAAATATTTTATTTTGAGATTTTTGTTATGTTTTCATCTACACTGGATTTACATTCTGAGTCTTGAATTTTATTTTTTGTCTTCCTTAATATTAGATTCCTCACGTGAATTTTGTAATTTGGGTTCATAGTCTCAGTCCTCACAGACTATGCAATCAAACATTTTAAAATAGACTTTGAGATTGTTCATTCACTCAACAAATACTCATGAGTACATACAATGTGCTAGGCACTGTGCTAGGGAGAATGAAATAAAATCCACATGAAGTGAACATACATGCAAACAACCAACCAATTTACAATGAGATACAGGAGCAGTAAAGATAGAGACAGAATAACTCTTAGGAGGATGCTGCACTCATCTAGGTGAGTATCAGAACAGAACATAGGGAGAATAGGTTTTATAAATGACAATTAGATCAAGTTGGTTAAGAGTTGCCTAGGTTGTATATAATCTTTGCCAATTTTCTACTTGTTCTATCAATTTGAGAAAGAAGATTGCTGATTTGTCTTTTTCCCCTTGCAGTTCTATCAGTTTTTATTTCATATTATGTCACCTTGATGAATCGATCCCTTTATTATTATGAAATATACCTTTTTCCCTTTTAATATAGCTTGCTATGAAGTCATTTTTAAAAAAATTAATGTTGTCATCCATCTTTGATTATGATTTACAAATCATGATTTATCTTTTACAACCCTTTCAGTTTTAACCTCTCTTGATCTTCATATTTAAAGCAGATTTCCTGTTGACAACATATAGTTAGGTCTTTCCTTTTAATCCGGTCTGACAATCTTTATCATTTTTATTTTTTTAAGATTTATTTTATTTATTTCTCCCCCACCCCCACCCCCCACTGTTTGCACTCATTGTCTGCTCTCTGTGTCTGTTAGTTGAGTGCTTGTCTCTCTCTCTCTCTTTTTTAAGAGACACCAGGAATCAAACCCAAGACCTCCCATATGGGAGGGAGGTACCCAATGGCTTGAGCCACCTCCACTCTCTTGCTTTTTGTGTCTCTTATTGTATGTTCTCCTTGTTGTGTCTCTTCGTTGAGTTATCTTG
>PVKH010034026.1:0-11928 GCA_004027955.1 Chaetophractus vellerosus
CTTCCAGACCGATGGAGCCAATATTCCTGTGCCCCACGCTCCCCGCAAAGACTGCGCTCTTCTGCTCCTGCTCCCAATCGGCAACCCCCTACCTGAGAGCCGGTGAGTGCAAACCTACACTGTCGACGCCATCTTCTCCTCCCTTTTCATAGGATTTTATATCAGTAGGTGGAGACCCACACAGTACACAAGCAAATAACAGACACCCATCCTATGAGTCCTGCTATTTTCCAAAATGGGCAAGAAACCCTTGAGAACATAGCCAGGGCTTAATTTTAAAAAGACAAATATGTCAAGACCTCAATATTATTGCAAGTAGCTATGAGTCTTATTTTTCAAAAATTGTAACTTAATGGTTACCATAGCTTCTGAGGGGAGGGGGAGGGAATAGAACTGATAGAATTTATGGCATTTGTAATCATTAGAATTGTTCAGCATAATCTTGCATAATAGATACAGACCACTTTAAATTTCATCAAAACTTATGAAATTATATGATCCAAAATATAAACCATAATGTAAAATTTGACCATGGTTAGCAGCAATGCTTCAATATTTGTACATCAATTTTAACTAATATGCCATCCATATGTAAAATGGTACTGAGAGGGAAGAGAAGAAAAGGGGGAGGACATTGTGTCTATCAGAATCCCCTATATTTTCTGTCATTTTTATATATAGTAAAGCTTTATTGAAAATAAATGAAAAAATTAGAACACTGGAGGAATAAATTAAGGAAAATGTCACTGTACATACAAGACAAGAGATCTTACAGTGATGAAAGACATAAAGCCAAATTTTAAAACTATTTTTATTTTTTCAAAATTTTATACACTGTTTTGTATTTTATTTCTTATTTTTAAAATTATCATTATTTTATTTTCTTATTAATTTTATTCAGTTATTTTGTTGACTTCATTTTTGAAGAAGTTTTGGATCACTGAAGGGTTACAACAGTACCAGGGAAGGATTAGTGATATGGGGTGTCAGTGATTGAGGGTGCATGGGAGGAGATTCACCTGTGGCATACCTATAAGGTATACGAATGAGTTCAAGTGTTCATGGGGCATTGTCATTGAGGTTGGATTTCCATACAATAACTGAAAGAATATTGAATTCTCATCTTGAGAAGTTCTGCCACATTCTCTAATGGAACAACAAGAATCTTGTGAGTATAGGGGCAATGACTAACAAAAGAGGGTGGACCATTGACAGACCCTTAATATTGGTGATTGAAATTATGAACCTTTTCCTTTGAAATTGAAACTGAACCTAGTATTATAGGTTTCCTAAGGGTTATCTCCTGAAAGTCTCCTTGTTACTCAAATGTGGGCTCTTTCTAAGCCAAACTCAACATATAACTGCAATACCTTCCTCTTGGTGTAGGACATGACTCCCAGGGATGAACTTCCCTGACATGAGGGATTACTACCAAGCACCAACTAGCAATGCAACTAGTAAAAGACATTGAACAAAAGGGATAAAGGATAAAGACAAATAAGTTTATATGGCTAAGAGACTTCAAAGTGAGTTAGGAGCTCATTCCAGAAGTTAAGCACATGCATGTTTCCACAGGATCTCATTGACTGCCACAGTAAATATTGCCTCAAATATCAGGGCTCCTGATGGCTCTGGAGACATCCAGACACTATAGGAATGGCTAACAGCTCAGGAGTTTGGTGCCCTGTAATTGGGTCCTACTTTGGAGTTTATGCTTCCCATTGTGACAGAGATGAACTCAGTTGTGGTTTCCCTACAATGGGTCTTCTGCTCCCTCTATTTGAATCTAGATTTAGTGCTAGAGTTAATAGGTTTATGCCCAATAGACTTAAATCTTTGAGCTTTTCATGTGCCAGTTGGGCCCTGAATCTCAAAAGTGTTACAAGAGTTACTCTCCAGTTCATTAGACCCACCCAGTAAAACTAACCAGGACATGATAATGGACAATGACCATTCCAAGGAAAAGTGAGAGTCTACAACTATAGGCAAGTTAGTTCCATCCATCTGTCCCATGGGATCTAAGTCCCCTCTCATTTAGAGGCAGAGTGGGCATCACTTTCCCAGAATCCTTTTAAATATTGGAATGCTCTTATGGCAATATGACAGTATGAATTTTGAAAGAAAGAAGAAAATACTTAGTAATCTAGAAAAATATCTGTGAAATATACCTAGGTAATGAATACAATTGTATGTTAATCATGTTCTCCATCTCCTCTTGGTTTTCAGTTTGTTCATTGGACTGGGCCATGTCTCTCTATTTCTTAGTATGGTTTGCAATTTTTTGTTGCTGTCTGGTCATCTTTTTATCTTGATGGGTTTATTCAATTGATTAGCTTCTCTCTCTACTCTAGGGTTTTATTTAGTTGCTGTTTTTGTGTTTGTGTTAACTTTTCTCTTTGTCCCTCTCATTCTATTTCCTTGCTCTTGTCAATGTTCCCTGAAAGAAAAAAATTAGGGCACGAGAAAGTGGAAGAGGTAAGAAAAGAAAAAGGATAATAGTAATAATAATAGTAAAAGTTAGAAGAGGAACCATATAAGACTTAGTAAAATGAATAATTAACTCGTGAAAGCAGTATAGAGTAATAGGAAAAAAAAGTGGTGTACAAACAATAAAATGGGAAACTGAATAGAGAAAAATACATACAATGAATTAAAAGGCCAGAATGATGAGGAAGGACGGGGGAAGAAAAGACAAAAAGAAAAAGGTAGTAATAAAATTATAAACTTAATAATAATAATTAATTTAATAATAATAATAAAATAGACAGAAAAATAGAAATAAAAACCAGAAAAATTGAGGACTAAACAAAAAGAGGTGGAATGTAAGAACAACAACAGAAATCAGAAGACAGAAGGTGAAGGAAGGAAAAGAGGCAGCATTGGTAAACAAAATAAGTACATACAGAAAAGGGGAAACCAAGGATGAGGAAACACAACAAACAAGAAACAAGCTAGCAGCACATAATTTTAAAAAAGGGGGGGATCTAATGTTACAAAAAGGATTGAGAACATAGAGCAGGAAGAACAATCATAACTTATTCCAGTGAAGTAGCTTGTATGTTAATGTGATTATTTTGCTTGAGCCCTCTACATCATTACAAAGTTTTATCCAAAGTTTTATCAGTTGTTCCTTGTTTTCTCTACCTATAGGAAAGAAAGTAATCAACAAAGAAAGTTATGCTTTGTTTTAAGATGATTTTCAATGGAAGAATAAAAAACATATCCAGCTACCAGAGTACTATAAGGGGCTGTTCATTAGACAGCCTGTCTCTCTGCTATGAATTATAGAAATTCCTGAATCTGACCAATGTAAATGCACATGCTGATCATTAAAATTAATATTGATTTTAAAATTTACTGATGGTTGTTGGATACAAGATTTAAAATTTTGTGATTTATGCTTAAAATATCTCATTTTTCATTTTTAATTTCATTCATGTATTTTTTAAAATCCAATGATCCATGCTGATTGAACTGTGGGACCAATTTTTAAGCAAGTAAATCATGTGTGTGGTATACACACTTGCATACACACACACACACATTACATTTTAGAAGTCTCATATTCCTCTCAAACCCATTTTATACTTTTATGTCTACGTTCTTAATCCTCCAGTAAGAAAAAAAAAATTTAACTCTATCACATATTGTTTTTTCATTATTTTAGATTAGTATGGAAATTAATATCTTTGAATTCTGAGTATGTTTCCATAGTGTCCTTAGACCTCTTCAGCTGGAGAATGACTTTCTCCAGCTGCAAATATAAAGTGTGGGCATCCATGCTTTTTATTCCCACTGATTTCATCCTTACTGTGTCAAACCAGTTGTTTTTGTTTGTTTGTTTGCATTGCAGAGCAATCTTCCAAAATGTTCAGTGGGTGATGCATCTAATATTAACATTGGCATTGTCAGTGAATATTGACTTCTCCAAATAATATTTTAATATATTATTATGATAGCTAATCCTCTCCTGTATTGAAATAAAACCACTTGGTATATCAAGGCTAGAAGTGAGTTACAGGGATGGAAGTTGTGATGATTAAGTTCTTGTGTCAGTTTGTCCAGGTTATGGTTTCCAGTTGTTTGATCAAGTAAGCATTGATTGTTACTGTGAGGATATTTCAGAGATTTAAAACATCTATGACTAATTACATCTACAATCAACTAAGGAGATTACCTTCAACATGAAAGAAATGTCATACAATTAGCTGAACACTTAAAGGACAAACAGTCAGAAGGGATTATTTCCATCTCTACATCAGCCAACCAGCTACTCCTAGGGAATTCAGTGAAAACTTTCATTAGATTCCCCAGCTTGAGGCATGCACTAAAGAATTCAGAATTGCCCATCCCCACAGTTATGTGAGAAAATTCCTATAATAAATGTCATAAAATTCTCCTGTCAGTTCTCTTTTCCTGGAGAACCCACACCAATACAGAAGTATATATGAAAAGCCCAACCTGACATACAATAAATTAATATATAATGATATTTAAAATTATTTTCTATGTCAGTAACTCTGAAAAGAATACATTTGGATGAGATTTAATAACCACTTCAATGTTCTTTAAATATGTGCTACAAGATTTTTTTTAAAAATTTACCAGATTTTATGTCCATCTACAGTATATTATAAGGGTAAGTTCACCAAAAACTTTGGTATTATTTATTATTGTTATTTTAAAATTTCCAGTAGGGAGTAGAAAAATAATGGCTTTTCACTCATTAAAGTTTTATATAATATCCATATATTATGGTAAGCATATAATTATGTTTACTTAATATAAAATGCTTACTTGACTGTATATAATAAAATTAACTTGAATATGTATCTCAAAATATTTTTTCATTTCTCCTATTAAAAATTATTTACATAGTTTCTTTGTGGTATAAGTTATGAAAGAATCCTAGGAGAGTATGTAAAATATAAATCAAATTCCATATTTGAAACAAGACATGCTTTGCAATATCCTTATAAAATATTATATTCCTGCTATTAGCCAAGTAACAGTAATTTAATCTTATCACAGAGTATAAATTCATGTATATTTATATGCATATTAATGATTATATATTTATAGATGTTTTGAAGATATCTATTAAGTATTTATATATTATATATATAAAATATATGGATTTTTTATTCACATTATTAAAAATAGATTCCATAACAAATCAGGCAATGAATAAGATATTCAAGAGAAGACTGTAGATTTCAATAACTGATGATTATAAGGTTTTTTAATATAATTTTTCAAACAATAGAGACATTATATATATACATTTTTCTTATATATTGTACATGTCTGATTCAATTTAAGGAATAATTATTACACTTCTTACATTTTTGGCAATAGTTGAAGGCTTTGGGTCATCGGTTATTCTTTTAAGTTATTGTCTTGTCTAGTTATAATGAGAATCACAGATGAAACAATGCATTTTCAGACATTTTCATTTACAAAACCAACACACAAGCTAACTTTATACATCAGATTTTGGAAATAGCCACTTGATTCTGCACTTGGGATAATATGAAATTTGCAGTCAAGTTGTTATCAAAATCCTGATTTCCTACTCAGGGGAATCTTATAATAGATTTCCTTTAGACAATGGTCTAGAAATAGAGAGAATACAGTTTTCAAGCTTTTCTCATATTCACTTTTTATATAGAAAGTTACATTTGAACATACTTTTCATTGTTAGCAAAACATCTTTATTCTTAAAGCTGTAGAGTAAAGGGTTGACTGCGGGTGTATGATGGTATAGAATATCACCAAAAACTAATTCTGGTCTGGAGTGTGGTAGTTTTTAGGTCTCATATATATGAAAATTGGTGGTACATTATGACCACAATCATGCAGAAGGAGCAGATAGAAAATAACTTTTTCTGTGCCTCTGTTGATTTCATTTGGAGGATGTTATGGAGAACTTGGACATAAAAAGCAGACATCATGATGAAAAGGGATGAGCATAAAGATGATACCACTTATATCAACTCCTCATCCACAGTGTGAGATGACTAAAGAGGGCAACTTTAACATATTTGGGACTTCACAGAAAAAGTGATCAATGACCCTTGAACCACAGAAAGTTAAATGGAGTACCTTAGCTGAGAGGCATGTGGAGCTGATGATCCAAAAGATCTAGGGCCCTCCAGCCATGAGAATGCTGACCTGCTCCATCATAAGAACCTGAAGCACAGTGGGTGACAGATGGCTACATAGTGATCATACGACATCGTTGCAAGGTGGATGCACTCACTAACCAGTAGGGTGAGGGGCAGAAATACTACCAGCAAATGGAATAATTTTCCCTTTTATTGTATAAGATGTTACAGTCTAAGGAAATATTTTGCTATCTACCACAAAATCCATATCCCCAAATCCTCAGAATCACCTAAACCTTTGCTCTTAATTCCTACCACATATTTTTACATTCCATCAATTTCAGTGAAAGCATTACCTATGGGAATTATGTAGTGCCATGAGTAAGATAAACCTGATTAATAGGGGCTTGATTATGAAAGAAACCTGTTTTTTTCTTATCTTGTTTATTGAAAAAGGAATGTTTTCCAAGACCAGGGCTGCTTTGGTGATTCTTGGAGAATAAATTGGATCCTTATTTCAGTACCTGCTTTCTAGATCCAAGATTAGAAAAGCTCCAAATATTAGCCATGGTCTTTCAATTTTCTGTGACTTTTAGGAAGAGAGATTTGAAGAAAAGCTTGAGTAAATAGAGTACAGGACAATATAGCTTTGTTGATAAAATTTTTCACTGAATGAAACATATTTAATACATAAATAATTAGGAAATTTGCAGGACTGACAATGTCAAATGTACTTAAAAGTACATTTATACTTTTATTATGTATTATGAAATAAATAATATTTCATTTACATAGAAGATGATGATTATCAGACTTACAAAGAGATGAATTCATGGCTCAAACTTTATCCAGCAACTTTCCTTGAGACTTCTCTCACAGAGAATGATGATCATGTTGTTCTTCACAAAGGATCAAATTTAGTTTCTTCCAACTAAAGCTTATTTTTGCAATCTCCTCCCTAGAAATGACAACTGGATTTAAAATTCTGACTTCACAGGTTTTTTTTTTTCTGAAATCATTTCTAATGAAAACAGCTATAGGTAAATTAAATTTCTGAAGGACCTGTGCTCAATAACCGTATCTAAGTTAATATAACTCTGAATTTTAGAATTTTACATAAATCCCTAGATAAATAAACATGGCTTAGCAGGAAGTAAACTACAGATTTAAGGTATCTCTGAAAAAATGACCAATACCATCCACAGAACAGGAAGGTAAAGGAAATAAAGAAAAATAAAAGAAAATGTAAAAGAGATAATGTGAGTGAGAGAGCACAGGAGATGAAGATAATTCCTTCAGAGTGCAAAACCAACACTGAAGACAAGTCAAATAATGCAACTTCTCTATTGTCAGCAGAGAAGCATTTTGCTATCCATATCCATAAAGGTTTTTAGTATTACAGGGTTTTTTTATAGATTATTTCAAGTAGATATTTAATAATTAGTCAACAATTATCTTATTTGGTGTATTTGTCACTTCTCAATTTTTGTTAGTCACTAAAAAAATTAAGACCCTAACATTTTTATATTTGGAAATATTTCTTAAAGTGGAAATAAAATTGTGTTAAATTCAATAAAATGGTTATATTTATTTTACTAAATTTCAAGTAATTTCCAAGTTTATCTAAATGAACTGCCATTTAAAAATTTTTCTTTCATTGACTTAATTTCTAAACCCTCTATCCTACTATATGACATATATTGTGTTTATTGCCATTTCATACTCATTATATGTAGATAATTATTTTATAAAAATTCATTTCTTGCAATAAGAATTTAAAGTAGCAAAATAAGTTGATATGAGAAGAGAAAAGCTAAGGGTGGTTTGTGATACTCTTTTGCTCAACTAAAAACATCTATAAGATTACAATTTTGGTTGTCAAAGATTTAGAATAATTAAAGTATGTTTAAGTCAAAAGGTTTGACATTCATCTTTGTGACAGAAACTCAAAATATCATAATATTGAAATGATGATTATCTGCGTCTAATTTCTTTCCACATAAATAAATATTTGACCCATTACTAGATTCTGAATCAAAGTTACAAGTATGCAAGCTTACTACTAGGCCACATTTACTTGATTTAAAAATACATTCCATAAAATCTCCCTCCTTTTATTTGTCATGGTCCCATGAAGCTGAACTATTTACATTTACATGACTTTGTGTCCCTGCATCTTTGCCTTAATGCCACATCTTTCTTCCACATAAAACAGTCTTCCCCATCACATCTAAGGGCTTAAAATGTCCCTTAACTGTAAGATCCTCACAACATGCAACATTTCTTGCTCTCTTTAAAACAGAGTATTTTCTCTCTTTCTCTCACTCTCAGAAGCTTGCACCTCAGTCAAGGTATCATGTTTAATTTTATATTTTCACCATTCATGTATTGATGTATTCTATCACAACTTATAGGGATTTCACTGCAAAGTACACCCCAGTCAACCCTTGATATGACTGATGCATACTTACCCAACCTGGCTCCTACTGTATTTCTAAATTCCTCAGTTGCCACAACATATTCTTTTAACATTTTCACTCCATCCAACATGTTCTTTCCATTTCCTTTGACATTTAATACTTCAATTCAGAGACTCAAACAATAACACCATTTTATCCAGCAGAGTGCCTGTTCTTAGCTCAAACCAATGATCTACTTCAACAATTTGCTTCCTCATAGAGTGACTCTGGGGTATCAGATGATATCACAATTCAGATATTTTGTTGAGGTTAGTTGGGTTTTGTAAGGAAAAGGGGAGAGATGGCTGGAAGTAGCAAGATGAAGAAGTGAGGGCATCTACCATCCTTGAGATCCTGTGGCATGGGGTTTGTGGAAGGGAAAAGTGCCAACCTTTGATAGGGCATTAGCATTCATCATTTACCAAAAGGATATCCAGAGAAGAAAGTTAAGCAAATGTGTTGAACCAGTTTGGGTGAAAGGTGGTAGGGTTGGGGATAATTACAGACCAGGCATTCCTTAGGGTGCAAGGGAAAAGTCTTGTGTCATGGAGGAGGACAACAGAATGTTTCAGTATTTCTTGAATTACTTTTTAAATAATGAGAATAAGCACTTGATGGGAACAATGTTTTCCTTAACCACTTCCCTACCATTCTTTCTTTGGTTAACATATTTTACTTCTGTTCTTGATAACCTGAGAGCCCATTGTCTGTTAAGGGATGATTTTATGGCCTGGCAATCATTCCATAAAAATTATGCCTTGGCAGAATACTTGGTTGCTTCTATTTGCTGCTACAATTTAACACTGAGAATGTCACTGGGTATGTCAATAAACAAATGGACTTATTTTACAGACTGTGTATTAGGTAAGGGTAGATAAAGAAGTTGCACTTAATTTGCCTAAAATATTCTGCTTAAACTCTGTTTGATACCTTGATGAGTCAATTTTAATGATATCTAAACTCAATGAATATGTAAGTGAACGTAGCATAAGGTATTCAGCTAATTTAACTGCTTTATTCAATATTTTTATGATGGCTAAACATTATTAAGCATTTTTAAATGTTAGGCAAAATCTTAAGCATCTCATATTTCTTATCTCAGTCAACATAAAGGCTTCTTTTGACTTCCCTGGTTAGAACAACATGTTGTTCTTTTAAAAGGAGAAGATGATATGGCTTCTAAAGAGCTTGAAAAGCAGTGTCTCCTATATATTTCTTTTCTTTTTGAAAGAAATGGCCCTGTCAAAAATATAATAGCATTATAGTCAGAAACTGGGTCCAGATATGTGTGAAGCTGACAATGAATTTTGACCCTATAAGAAAGTGTCTTCCATTTGAAATTGAAAATTAACACCACACTTAACTCTGAAGTTTAAATATTAATGAGATCACTCACATTGCAGGGAGAGAGGCAAGTTTAGGTGTGCAGTCACCAGCTCTGAAGCATAAGGATGGCTGATTGGGGATGGGAGCCTACCCAGGTGGTCTTTTCTGGAAGCCTGGGGGATGGAGGTCTTGAATGCATTGGTCTGGAGGGAACTGGACTGTGAGGTGGACTACTCAACATAAAATCATGAGTTTTTTACACCCCAGCTTGAGACACAGGTGGATTAACCCTGTTCTCTGGGTGGGGGGGTTGGGCAGTCTGATTCCATGCCAGTACCAGTGGAGGGGGGAAGGTTCTGGCATAGAATGGAGAGGGGTTTCCATTCTGTGGGTTTGGTTGCCAGGACCACCAAAGCAGTTTTCAGGAGTGAATTAGCTAGCTGGAAGTGGTACTGGGCTGAGGGGAGATGTGAATCTGTGATGCATGGGTAATTTACCTAACTGTGACACAGAGGCTAGGCTCAGGAAGGGGCAGAGCCAGCACTTTTACAACTCTATGTTGAGTAACACAGACTCAGCTCCCCAGGGGGTGTCAGGCAGTGGGAAGAAATAGATAAGACTACACAAGTGTGTTTGGGGTCCACCCACAGGATGGGGTGGTCTAGAAGAGGTGTTTTTAAGGATGCTTATTTTATCAAAAGAGATAGATAGATAGATAGATAGAGAGAGAGAGAGAGAGAGAGAGAGAGAGAGAGAGAGAGAGAGAGAGAGATGGATTGACTTCCTTTAATCACTAAATTATGCCTCAAAGCCTGCAGAGAGAAGGCTACAGGGCAATTGATTAATGACTGCAGGCTGAGAGGCTCTACAATGTCCAAAAAGGAATGCTGTTGTCCCTTAGCTTTGACTGCATGCTGTGTGTTTCACTGGTTCTTCTGTGTTTGTCAGTTGGTTGCTTTTCTTACCTCTACTCTCTCCTCTTTTTTTTTTTTTTAACTTGGAGCTGATAGCTTTATTCTTCTTTATCGGTCTTCTTCTTCCTTGACTTTCCATTTCTGTGTATAGTGATTTTGTCTACCAATGCTATCCCTTCTCCTTCCTTCATCTTTCTACCTTCAGCTTTCTCTTGTGATTCTTACATTCCACCTTTTTTCATTTGCTCTGAAATTCACACTTGTTAAGTTTTATCTTGTCTTTTATGTTCTCTTTACTTTCTTCCATTTTGTATTAGCTTTTTCTTTCAGCCTTTTCTTTATTAGTTTTCTCTCTCATAATCATTGTGGCCTTATAAAATATTCTATACATTTTACTCTATTTGATTCCCCATTCCATTGTAGGCACTACAATTCTTCGCCTATTTCTCTACATTGCCTACATGAGATAAATATTCAATATATTAAGTCTGATCTGGTCCCTCTTCTAACTTTTATGAATAGTACAATTATCCCTTTTCCTTTCATACTTCTTTTGAAGACATTGGTATGACACAATGAAGTTACTAAAAGAAAAAAACTTCCAGCCACGAATTCTCTATCCAGCAAAGCTGATTTTCATAAATGATGGAGAGTTCAAAATATTCAAAGATAAACAGAAATTAAGGGAATATGCCAATAAGAAACTTGCACTTCAAGAAAAATTATATGCTGACAAGAATGATAATTTAGAGGAAATGGACAAATTCCTAGAAACTCACAAGCAGCCTATAATGATGAAAGAATAAATCAATGAATTCAACAGTGCAATTACAAGTAAAGAGAGAGACTCAGTCATCAAAAACCTCTCTACTAAGAAGAGCCCAGTACAAGATGGATTCATAGCTGAGTTCTACCAAACATTTCAGAAAGAATGAAAACCAATCCTGCTTAGCTCTTCCAAATATAGAAATAGAAGGAACATTGCCTAACTCATTCTATGATGCCAAAATTACCCTAATACTAAAGCTAAACAAAGATACAACAAGAAAGGAAAATTACAGACTAATTTCTCTAATTAACCTAGATGCTAAAATACTCACAAAATACTTACTAATCACATTC
>PVKH010034027.1:0-11930 GCA_004027955.1 Chaetophractus vellerosus
ATTTTGACATTTAAAATTGTTTCTGTGGTAGGGGACAGTCCTAGCACAGCCTGCTTCCTTTCCCTGGGACCTACAAATACATATTGTGCTAGGGCCAGTGGTGTCAGCCTAGCAGGATAAAACATAAAATTATATTTTATCCAGCTAGGGATAGAAGGGGACTGCCTATTTCCCACAACATATGTAAATATTCACTGGAGAACATCTGGCTCTGGTGGGTATGTTTTACCACATGCAGCTCACATCCAGGTGGGGACAGAGCGGGGTTCCTACACTATAGCAAGCAAACATACCAGAGAGGCGCTGTGAACAGTGTATCACCCTGTGTTGGCCGTGAGTGAGACCCACTGGCCATGGGGAACCAAAGCCCACTGGAGGGACTGACCTTGTCCTGTCTCTTCCCCATGTGAGTGAAATGTTCTGTCCAGTGCTGTGTGAGTCGCGCTTCCATTGGTGATGTTGATGCCTGTATTTGAGTGAGTTGACATCTCTCTAGGTGTCACTCTTTCTGACAGACAATCAGGATCCAAAGATGTCCTTTCTCTCTCTCTCTTTTGCTTGCGTTTCAAGTTGTTTTTCTCTGCATTCCCACAGATGCAAGCTTGGTTTCAAGGTAGTCAGAATGGGCCGGAGTGGGTGCTGGGGAAGTCAGGGACACGCCCACAGGCCATCTCCCAGCTTTGCCTACTCCGCCTCCTTTTCTATTGTGTGCAGATGTTTCATCATGTTTCCATTTCTCTGCCCAGGGCAGACATCAGGTCTAATGAAAAAGCCTGACCTTACTTTAAACCCGGAAGGAAAACCGGAATAAGCAGTCACAGCTGCTTATCAAGGACTGAACTCTCAGGGGCAGAGCCAACCACCCCTGGCTTGTATAATTGCCGCCCTGGGACAGCAGAAGTTTGTCTCTCTTCTCTGAGGAGAAGCAGAGCATTGGAAACTGCCATTCACAGACCTGACCCAAGCAGTTTCTCTCCGTTGGAGACCAGCCATGAGAAAACCTCTCCCTCCTCTTTTGGACCCTCTGTGCTGTGTAAGTAAAACCGTCATTTGCTAAAAGTTTCTGATCCAAATATGCACCATGTAACATCTTGCTCCACAGTAGGTAGGGGCCTGTGGGGAGGAAGGCTGGCTGCTTGGTCAAGAGATAGAAAAGTAGTCTTTGTCATAACACATAGCCCAAATAAATCAAATGACAAAGTTAATTAAAAAAAATAAGTAAACGAGTAATGGTATATTGATGGTTTAATTTGAGAGTGAGGAAGCAAGAGACGGAGGGAGGGAGAGAGAGAGAGAGGTTTTCAATGATACTATTTATTTCAGGTATAAAAACTGTTATTTTTGGCAGGGCACAAGGGCTTGGTAAAGGTTTCTGAAGTGAATATTTATGGAATTTCCTTGCATTATAAGGTTTTAATTAATGTGGCATTTTAAAACAAATCACTTGGGATCACAGCATGTTTGTACAGATAGCTCACTACATAACCAGTGTCTGTTGCTTAACCATTTATAAAAAATCTGTGACCCAATGAATTAGTCTTTCATACAGTTTTTCAGCTACTTCAAGGGTTGATTCATCCAAATTATATATATATATATATTTTAAAGATTTATTTATTTATTTAATTATATATCCCCCCTCGCTGCTTGTGCTAGCTGTGTTCATTTGCTTTGTGTTTCTGTGTCTGCTTGTCTCCCCCTGCTGTGTCAGCTCACCCCACGGTGGCTTGCCTTCGCCAGGAGGCCCCAGAACCGAACCCGGGGCTTCCCATGTGGTAAACCAGAGCCCAACCAATTGAGCCACAGCCGGTTCCCCCAAATTATATTTTGATGACATTTTTTCTGCTGTTGGGAATTGTAAATTTACTACTTCTTTTAATTTTGTTACATATATTTAAATGTTTTAAAGTAAAAGAATGAAGAAATCAATAACGATAATTGAAGCTTGATTTCACTTCACAATTAATGTACTTATGTTTGTCAAACAGTAAAAATGCAGGGTTTCAAAAGGAAAAGTAGTGAATTCACTAATTAACACATATTTTATTATATCATTGACTTTCATTTTCAAAATAATTCTGCCACTTCAAAGCATTAATAAGCAAATGGAATACTCACACCCATTCTGTCCTTTGATTCATAAAGTTTAAGTAATTTATTTCCAAGGCCATGGTGCCAGTCTTGATTCAAGGTCATGATGCAAATTGCAAGCTTTGGAATGTAAGACTTTCTGATGCTAAATTTGAATATGTTTGCTTTTTATCCTGTTTACTCACCCAATGTTAAGACACAGGCACAAAAATGTTTAAAATCAAAATTAAATATCACAGTTAGTAATATTTTCTTAACCAACCAAATCAAAAAGATACTTCCAGTTGTCCCTGTAATGCCCAGCACCTCCTTGCTACTTTTTCCTTGTTCATCTACTCTCCTTTTATCTGTACTACCCACAATTTCCACTGACCTTTTAATTAGAACAAGTATAAGTCTCTGTGTAACTCAAGTGTACCCATTCTAACCACAAAGGGCTTCATGTTCATCCCCAATATATTTTCTAAGATGGTCTCTTGGAGATTAATTCAGCTACTACAATGAAAGGAAGGGAAGAAGGGTATACTATTGTGTATTGGTTCTTGCAAATACTATTTTATAATTAATAAGATCACAATTGCCATTGTTTAACAAGTTAGGAATATATGACTGAGAAACTTAAATACATTATTCAAAGACACCTACAACTAAAAAATGAAAAATTTTTTGAAATAAGTGGCATTTCTCATGGGTACTTTATCAAGATATGGAAAGCTAGGGTCTCATGTGTATTCAATTAAGTTTGGAAACCATGTCTTTGTAGAGGGATTCATTTTTATGGCTTTATGATTTTCTACAGTAGTGGAAAGCAGTCTTGGTGTAGGTATGGAAAGAAAATGGTTTGACTGAGCCAGCACTGGAGTTTTGCTAAGCATGTGAACCAAAGTAGTACAAAGAGTTTTTGAAAATCCTGTTGAAAAGTTATGGAAGTGATAGACTATACTACATCAAGAGAGTGGAGGAGTGAAATAAATACAGGCAGGATAGGATGATAGGAATATAGTAAAGATGGTGAGGAGCAGCACTGGCAGGCTTGCGAACATCAAGGAATAGACTTACAAGGAATTTAGTATAAAATTTGCAATAGAAAGTTTTTGAGTGAACAAAGAGTTTTCATGCAATACTTGAGAAGTAAATCAGTTTATTTTCATGAAAAAGTCTGGCTGCCTCCATGAGTTGTAGTTACTAATATACTATGGAAGCTAATGAATCTTAAATATGAGACTACACATGATACTAAATTTAGATAAAATCAGAATTGGTGGTTTATTCTGGGATCCTCCCTCCACTGCAAAAAATAATTTTCTAGAATTAAGCAATGCTAGGTAATTTTTCCCTCCATATCCTTATTATTTATTTTAGGTACCTTTTGTAAACCTTCACTCCCTTTATCTTATAATAGTTTATCTTTACCTTGGTTGGAATTTAGGATCTCTGCATTGTGGGTGAAATGAAAGGTAATGATGCTTACTTGAGGGACTGCCCCAAGCAACAAAATATGTAGCTCATGTTACAAAATGCTGAGAGGACCAAAAAAAAGAGATAAAAAAGAAGGAACATTTCTATGTTAAGTAATAAAATAACTCACAGCCAATAATTCCTATTAGTAATTGTCCTCAAGGTGCATTTCCAATATTTAGCACTTTCATACATGAACAAACAAGAAAGTTTGTCATTTGCTTTTTCTTAAAGCTGATATTTCACACCATCCTTCTGTTTACCTGGGTTAATTGGTAATTTTAACCAGATAATTTACCCTGGTTTACAGCCTAAAGTAATGTACAGAAAATATTTTCTATTGACTACTTGTTCACTTATTTTTATTTTGATTATCTTTGCTTTCAGTTGCCTTTTCTTTTTTGGGGGGAGGGCAATTGATGCTATATAGATAAGAGCGAATTTATCCTGCTGCTGCCTAAACCCTAAACAAAAACAGATTGTTTTCTTACCTCTTTCTGGATGTATAGAAATATATTACACGTTTGGAGCTACAGCACTTACATGATCTAATATGATCTTAAGAGGCAGGATTTTAGTTCTGCAGATACAGTAAAGTCAACCCAAAATTGTTAAAGTCACCACGATAATGAACCTTATCATTGAAGTTCAGTGGTCAGAACTTAATTCATTAATTATAAGCCAACATTGAAATAAGGTGTCTAGTGGGGATTTTAGTTGCAGGAATGGCCCCGAGTTTTCATGCATTCTTGCATTCACAACCTTTCATGCTACCATCGCACACTGACTATGGGCTTAACCTTGTGATGTTCTTTAGCTATTAATAGTAGAATATAGCGAACTTGGTGTAAGCAGAGACCTGAAAATTATTTTCATATGTCTGCTTCCTTTTTTGTAACCCTGAGATTGCCACGAAAAAAAGCTTGGGCTAACCCCCTGCAGTACGAGATACCATGTGGCACAGAGCTGAGTCATTTCAGCCAAGGTCATCATAGTCCAGCAACCACAATTCACCTGACAGCTAATTGTATACTCATTAATGAGCCCACTATAAGTCAGCAGAATTGCTCAACTCATGGGAGATTTGTGTGAAATAATAAATAGTTATTATTCTTAGCTTCTGAGTTTGATCATGTCCTGACCACATGATACCCAGCCAATAATCAGGAAATTAGCCTCTTTATTTGAATTACAGAAGATAATGACTACCTTAAAGATGATACTAAAAAACAATGGATTGCTTCCTTGACCTTTAAATCTTCCAGGATGATTTCCAAATTAGGATAGTGAGGAAGACTATGAATAGGAGATCCAATCTACTATGAAATAATTGATGTGGACTTGAACGATAGCATATGAGAGATTAAAGAATTTTAAAGACAAATATCATATGGCTCAAAGACGAGTTACATTGTATAGAAGTGTCTGTCTCAGGGAAGGAACAGATTTAAAAATAACATAGAGAAGGAATATTCCGTGATGTGCATGAAAAATTTTAAACTCAAATGAAGGAAATGCTATATAGTAAGCAGTTTCAGGATATAAAATGGTAATTTTTTAATAAAAGAAAACTAAGCAATTAGAGAAAGAATTATGGGAGAGGATAGGTAATAGCAGAAGTTTGCATATTTGATACTGATGTAGTATTCAGTGCCTGAAAAGGTTTGCCCTACCATCCTAATCTTAATCCACTACGTACTATCACCTGCAAATTTTGAGTCTGATCTCACATCTGCCACTTTTCTTAAACAAATGGAGCATGTATTTACCTTGGTTCCTTTATTGTCATATAAAATAGTAATAATTAATTCATAGATTACCTTGTGGCACAAAGTAAAAGGCACGTGGATATAACAGTTAGTATTCAGATTGTACCCTAGATCAATATTAATCATTTAGCACACACCTGCAAGCTTCATGGTCTACATAATTCAATTAAATATAACTGCAATTTTATACAAGTATATCTCACCTACATTTAGACCAGTTAGAATAGTTTTAAAGAAAGGGGTTTGTTGGGTTTCTCAAATGCCAATATCTATTAAAATACAAATGATTCTGATTCCATTGCACTTAAATCCAATATGAATATGTATACCACTAAGTAGTAAATTATGACAGAGTGCATAATAATATTGAAAATTACAAGGGAAGTAGCAAAGAATCCAGTTTTTAATGAAATATGAGTGCATTGGTAATAATAAATAAAAAATGACATCCCCAAGTATGAGGTAATTCACAATAAAAAGCATATAAAGTCAAATAAGCATCTGAAGAATTTCATATTTTGAGAAAATAATTATTTAATGATATTTTGAATTTTGAAAATATATTGTAAGATAGATACAGCTTATGATAAATCTTTCTTAAAGTATATATTCTGGAGAAGGAGCATATCTAGGTAAACCCATTTTATTAAATTTGATGACACCAACTACTATTAATAGAAAATAAATCAAAGAAACTAGGATGTAAAATAAATCTAAAATTCTGTGGAGCACAAAATTAACTGAATATGTTATTGGATCTGTAGTTTTAAGGCAAATATTAATCATTTAAATGTGTGAAAATAACTGCAGTTCTCAGGGAGCAATTCGTCAATACGGCCTACACCTATTAGAAAACTGTTCTACCACATCATCCAAAGAGTATAAATGTAAAACTCATATCATTTTCCTGCATATTTCAAATCAAAAGCCCTGATCTAGTATTTTAATTTGTATCATGTCCAACTCATTTCTTTGCTTTGATAGAAATTGTTTTTGTTTTGATATCTATTACAAGTGTTTTCTTCAATATTTAGATCTCTCGATTGTGAGGCAAAGTAAAATTGAACCAGATGAAGTGTACAAAATGCTTTGATAAACTTTTATTTTGACATAATTTCAAGCCTAATGAAAGCTTACAAGGTTAGCACAAAATCAAGCACCCTCATCAAGAATGACCAACTGTTAAACTTTGAAGTTTTCTTAATCGTTGTCTCTCTCTACATATAGGCAAGTACATTGAAATCATGCAAATATTCTTTTCCTCATGAAATTTAAACCCACAATTTTTATCATTTATAGATAATTATTGTGAATGCATTACTACGATGATTGTTTTAAAAAGTCATTTTTAACCATTTCTTCATCATTTATGTTAGCAGATGTTGTAATGTAAGAGAGCTGTCATTCCTCCCTTGTATCTATGTTTCTATATTATATATCTTTATTTTTATCTATGTATGTATATCATATATGGATCATGTATCAGATATTAGTTATCTATATGGACTCAGGTTGATTTTTTATTCAGTGGATTTTAATCCTAAATTTCCATTATTTGTTTTGTTATTAAATTTGCCTAGATTTGATTGTGAGATCACCTTCAGTTTAGTTTAGCTTTCATTTTAACATGAGTCCATGAATCTTTGAGCACTTCTTTACTTTATGGCACAAAAAGATTCTGCACCTCATGCTTTTTCTGTTTTAGACCTGAGCTCATCAGCCATCACTCCAAAGTGCATTGTTTGTTCTTATTAGGGAATAATACTTAAAAATCCAAATCAGGGTCTAGGTATGTTCATTGTTACCAATCCTACTGGATGTCATTGTTTCCAGGCTCATTCAGCAGACAGTTATTAAACATATATGCAAATATGCATATATGTATCTATCTATATGTATAAACACATGTATGTTCTGGGTATGTGTTTGTGTGATAAAATAATGAATTTATACTGAAATTTCCATCTCCTTTTGAGGACCACAGATTCCTCTTAGTCTTCCCATATGGCATATTTGCAATACACTTCTACAGTGAGAAACCTACCTCCTAACATCATCCTACAGTACATAGAAAGATTTTTCAGAAATGCTACAGTAATACCACTGCAGAGGATAATCCTCATAATAGCATTCAAGATTACTCTTAGAGTTCTTTATGTCTTTAGACTAAGAGTGTATGCTTTCATTGTATTTTTTATTAATAAATTCTTGATTTATGCTCTATAAGTTCATATATATATATTCTTATTCTTTTCTTCTATTTTAACAGTTTTACAGGATAAGTTTTGTGGATGTTATGTGGATATGTTTTTCAATAATCTCTGTTCTGATAAATAAAATGCTTTGCTATATATATATGTATATATATGATGACTTAATTAATTCAAGTATAAGAAAGCAATACACAGACATATATTTATCTATTTTATTAAATTTCTGATAATAATTGGGAGAATATGAAACAAGCAAAGGATTGTCTAAAAACAGGGGTTCAACTAATGCATCATAATCCTTTATGATATACATACATATTGATATAAGCTCACCAAACCAGGGGACACACCAACTTTCCTGGCCCACATCTTGCCAGAGTCCCAATTTTTTTTTTTAAGATTTATTTATTTTATTACGTATCTCCCCTTCCCCCCACTGCGGCGACACGCCGAGAGTGGTCACTGTGCAGGCGCGGCTTTCCCCGCTTGTGGGCGGTCTCTGCGTCCGTTCACGGCTGGCTTTCAGTTCGCGGGTGGCTGGCTGCGCTCCATGCGCGGGCGACCTGCCCTGCCCGTGGCGGCTTTTGCCTGTCCGTGGCAGCTTCTTGCCCTGCCCACGGCGGCTCCGGCCCGCCCATGGCTGCTTGCTATTCTCAAGGTGGTCTGCCCGCTAGGAGAGGTCCCCGGGAATCGAACCCAGGGCCTCCCATGTGGTATGCCGGCGCCCTATCCACTGGGCTATCGAGCCGGCCCCCAGAGTCCCAATTGGATGCAATATATAATATTAAACTATATATATATAGTTTAATAAGTCTATACTGACAGAGTGAGAAACAAGAGTAACATAATCAGGCAAAAGATTAAATAAATATTGAACAATTTCACAAAATGACAGAAAAATAGAACAGTCTTATATACATACTCACCAGTGTCTAGCTCAGGGCTGGGAAGTACTGAATCAGCAGCTGATACCAGAGTCTTGATTGAAAACAACACCTGTGCAGAGCACCCTCTCCCATGGTGAGACTTCACCTGGTCTGACCAGGGACTGCCCTTTTTATTGAGTTATAATCAATGAACTTGATACTATAGATGCCAACTTGCGAGTACTGTGTCAATTCTCGAGGAACTGGCCAGCCTCCTCAGGAAGGAACACAACACTCCCCAGATAGTACATTCCAAGGTTTATGCATCAGTCCCTGAGAAAGTGGCCAGCCATCCCTGGGAGGAACCCGATACTCCCTGGAATGTACCCTATCTGTTCTTATTTGTTACAAAACATCCCCCAATGTGCCCACTGTTCTAGTTCTCATCATTCATCCTGATATATGAAAAGTGCTGTCCAGTAAGGCACTGGTTCACTGATTAACAAAGTTTCCTGCATGATCTTTCACTTTTAGGTTTGAACAATACTTGCTAAATTATTCTTCCATATGAGAATTTAGTTGTTTCCAATCATTTGCAATTACAAAATATGCTATATTGCTATATTTAATCACCTCTTGCATGCATCTCTCACTCTCTCTCTCTCTCTCTCTATATATATATATATGTATATATATATATATGGTGGGAGTCACATCTTCAGGGTACATTCTTACAAAGGGAGATTGTAGTTTTTCAGATATAAGCAAAAATCCTAGTGTTGTTTTGAATAGTCATGAAAATGAAATGATTATCCCTATTGTACTATACTGGCAACATACTTTGGTTTCAGCCTCGTGCTTATGATTGGATCTAGAAAAATAGTTTAAAAATAAAAATCTAGAAATTGAACAAACTGAAACTATCTAGAAAGTTACGAGGCTATTTTCCAACAACAACTTTAAGGAAAAGAATCCTATCACAATGAGTATATATTGTATTACTACATTTATATAAGGTTTAAAAACAATAAGACATATTTATAGTGTTAAGACATCCACCAGGATAGTTATTAACTTTTGGGAGCTAGTACTGATGTGGTGAGCAAAAGGGGGACTTCTGAGTGACTAAATAACATTCTTTGCCTCAACCAGAGTGCTTGTGACATGGCAAGTGCTTAGTTGGAGGCAAAGTATTAAGCTAACAATTTAAGATTTATATACTTTTGTGTACAAAAGTAATTATTTTATAAATCGTTTAAAAGTATAGTTTAAATTATTTTTTAAAATTGTTTCCAATTATAAATTGCAATATTTACAATTAAAGTATGGTTATAATTGTATACGTAACATAAGTTTCAAATATATGTAAACTTTAGAAGGAATATGCACTTTAAACAAAGATAATACTCTTGGTACACTTACATTACTACCAAATTTCATATTTTTTTCATAAATGTGCAAGAATTTGGGACAATTTAAAAATATTTAATATAGTAAAGTTTTGCATTTTCAGAAGAATTAATATTAACTGCTTCAAAAGGCAAATCCTAAAATATTAGTAACATAACATGACTGAAGTGTATTTATTATTGGAGAAAAGAATTGATTAGATATGGTGATTCTATAAAGACTATTTATTCTATTGTACTTTCAAGATTGCTCAAATTTACGGTTCTACCAACCACCTGAACACATTACCACCAGAGGCACTGCAAGGAGGAAAGGAGGTAGAGGTAAGACATGCTAGTTTTTACCTACCTCAGCTTGGAAATGACATGCTCATCATCCATCAGCCAGATGAAATCATGTTGTTTCAATTTAACTGCAAGAGAGGCTGAGAAATGTAAGGGTCACATAGAATATTTGGTGTACAATTAGTTTCTCTACCATAACTTTCCATTATAGTCATGAAATATGCTTTTGCTCCCATTTTTCCCACTCAATCCCTCCAAAAGTGAAGATGAGAAAACAAAGTCCTTGTAAGTAGGTAATTTGTTATCATAGTACTTGCAACAGTTGCAGATAGAGTTGAAAGAGAATTAATATTAGATTTTAGGAGCCTTAAAAAATTAGTAAGGCCAATTAATTATAGATACAAAATTAGCCTCTAATCAAAGGGTATCTATAATTCCTTTCCTTTTCCTTTTTTTTCACATCTTCAGATCAATTGTTTCTATTCCACTTTTCTTGCTAATGTTTTTTGCTTATTTTTTCAATATATTTTTTTAAAAAGATACCTGGATTACATAAATGTTACATAAAAATATAGGGGATTCCCATATGCCCTGGTCCTTACACCTTCCACGTTTTCCCACTTAAAAACATCCTTCATTAGTGTGGTACATTTGTTAAAATTGATGAGAAAATTTTGGAGCATTGCCATTAAGCATGGATTATAGTTTACTGTAGTTTATACTCTCTCCTGCACAATTTGTAGGGTATGGCAAGATATGTAATGGCCTGTATCTGGCATTGTAATGTCATTCAGGACAATTCCCAAGTCCTGAAAATATCCCCATATTTCACCTGGTTTTCCCTCTCCCTCCCTCAAAACCTCCAGTGGCTACTGTCTCTACATCAATGATATAATTTCTTCCATTGCTAGAATCACAGTAAGTCTATTGTAGAATGCCAGTAAGTCTACTTTAGTTCATAGTTCATTCCCCAATCTTGAGAATTCTGGGATGCTAATGCCCACTCCAGCTCTGATTGAGAGGCGGCTTCTATCCCATGGGGCAGATGGATGAAACATGCTTGTAGTTGTAGACTCTCTTGGTTCCTTGGGATGGTCATTGTCTATCATTATATCCTTGTCAGTTGTCCTAGGTAAGTCCAATGAACTGGAGAGTAGGTGTTGCCACTCTCTTGAGATTCAGGGCCCAGCTGGCACATGGACAACCCAAACATTTTAGTCTCTTGGAAATACAACTATCAACCCTATTACTAATTATAGGTTCAAAAAAAGGTTCAGAAGAGCCACGTTTAGGGAAATCACAATTGAGTCCAACTCTGTCACACAGAGGAACATAAATTCCAAAGTAGGGCCCACTGGCAAGGCATCAAACTCCTGAGCTATCTACCCTAACTGTAGAGTCTGGATGGTTCCAGAGGCTACACGAGTCCCACTATTTGAGGTAGAAATTTATTTGGCAGTCGATGAGATCCTGTTGAGACATGTATATGCGTAAACTTAGGAATGAACTCCCAACTGTCTTTGAAGTCTCTTAGCCATATAAACTCATTTGTCTTTACCTTTTCCCCCTTTTGATCAAGGTCTTTTTCCAGTTGCATTGTTAGTTGGTGCTTGGTAGTAATCCTTTGGTGCCAGAGAGGCTTATCCCCAAGAGTCATGTCCCATACTGGGGGGAAGGTAATGCATTTATATGCTGAGTTCGGCTTACAGAGAGGCCACATTTGAGCAAAAAGGGGACTCTCAGCAGGTAACACTTAGGCACCCTATAATACTAGTTTCAATTTCAATTTCAAGAGTAAAGGTTGATAGGTACAGTCATCAATATTAAGGGTACATTAGT
>PVKH010034028.1:0-11927 GCA_004027955.1 Chaetophractus vellerosus
CCAATGATGTGTTGGTTTGCTCAAGGAAAGCACCCCACCTGGAACAGAAGCTGCAGTTTGAGTCACCACCTGGTTACAGTTGTGATTATCCACTTTCATCCTTCAAAATCCATCTGTTTTCTACACAAGCCAAATAGGAGTGTTGAATGAGGATGTGGTGGGAACCACAACCTCTGTAACCTTCAAGTCCTTGATTTTGTCACTGATCTCTGCAATATCTCCAGGAATCTGCTTTTTTAAAAAAAAAAGATTTATTTATTTTATTACATTTCTCCCCTTCCCCCCCTCGCTGCAGCGACACACCGAGAGTGATCACTGCGCAGGCGCGGCTTTCCCCACTTGTGGGTGATCTCTGCGTCCGTTCATGGCCAGCTTTTCAGTTCCCGGGTGGCTGGCTGTGCTCCATCCATGGGCGACCTGCCCTGCCCGTGGCAGCTCTTGACATGTCCGTGGCAGCTTCTTGCCCTGCCCATGGTGGCTCTGGCCCACCCATGGTGGCTTGCCATTCTCAAGGTGGTCTGCCCGCTAGGAGAGGTCCCCAGGAATCGAACCCAGGGCCTCCCATGTGGTATGCAGGCACCCTATCCACTGGGCTATTGAGCCGGCCCGGAATCTGCTTTTGATTTATTATTTTGCTGCATAAGGACAGACCTAGTGCATTCCACATGGTCTTTCCTAAAATAATGGTTCTCACTCCACAAGTCAGGGAACCATTGTGGGGATTCTGCCAGTTGCTGAGTATGTCTATACCAATTTTGCATTCCAGAACCAGAGAAATAATCACAGAATCAGTCCCAGGACCCACCAGACCCATTGTAAAGTGAACCAGCACCAAAACTCCATTGATCTCCTTCCCTTCATAAGCCCCTACTCTGACTGATGGACCACAGTGTTGTTTTGGGTTTCCTGGAATTAATGTCACTTCTGAGCCAGTGCCTAATAATCCCCAAAATGTCTGATCATTTCCTTTTCCCAAGTACACATTTACCCAGTTAAAGGGCCATAAGTCTCTTTGGGGAAGGCTGGGAGGAAATTTACCATTATAAAATTTTGGCTGTGTAACACCTTCCCCTCATTGGAGGGACTCTACATCTGTAAACTGTCTAAAGTCTGGGAATTTATTAAGGGTTCATGATCCTCTGTTTCTGTAATTTAGGTTAGACTTTAGCTCACTTGTCCTAGAACTCTTCTACTTATACAGATCAAGTAAGAATTTAGCAGACTGTCCATCTATTTTACTTCTAGGTACTCCATGATCTATTAGCCAATTTCCTTAGGGCATTCCTTTCTAGTTTCATCTGGTCAAATTTCTTCAAGTGGAAAGGTTAAATAGCAGACTCACTAAGGCAGAATGTAGGACCAGAAGCTGTTTCCTCAGGGTTAGCCAAAGGCCAGGGAACTTTGTCTTCAGGGCAGGCAGGAAATCAGTTGGCTATTTCTGCAGGACAGACCATTACAGGTTTATTTGGCAAAGAATTTAGGGCTCCAATATCCCCACTGCTATCATTATCAACTCATATATCTACATTCCACTTTTCAGAATCCCATTCTTTTCCAATCAGTGCCTTCACTTTAACATATGATACCCTGCAAGTTTGAGATATTAGTTTCCATTGTAACTCTGCTACACATACAATGAGACTCTGGATCTGGTTTACAGAGATCTCAAATCTGCAGCTACATGAAACATAATTTTCTTTCAGAGCACACATAGAAATTTTTACATCATTCTTGTCACACATAAGTTGCAAATTTGAAGTCTTTAGCTTATCCCTTTCTTTTGTAACTGTATCCAGCATATTTACAAACAGCCAGCCAACATCATTTTACCTTTTACATCATTTTTCCACAAAACTGTTAAGGTGTTAAAAACACTCTTGCCTATTTCCTTGTCTCTTATAGGCATAGAACGAGTCATATCCAGTGGTGATATTTTGCATATCTCTATTGCCAGCTTGTGCCATGGACTGTCACTGGCCTCTTGATTATTGGAAACACAGCCATTAATATCCTTGAATCTAATCAGAGTAGAAAGTCAATTGCAAAAATCCCAGAACCAATTCAGAAATCCCATTCTTAAGATTCTGCTTCTCAAGAACCCTTCCCATTACCAAGCTGTGTTTTTAGGGTTTTCTAGGGAAACAGAACAAACAGAAGATATCTGTAAATAGCATGAGATTTTATAAAATTGTCTCACACAACCATGGGAATGCACAATTCCAAACTCCACAGGGCAGGCTACAAGCTAGGGACACAGATGAAGTCCTCATTGAATTTCCTAGGAGATGATGGCTATCTGAAGTAGAGATGGGGATTCTCTCTCAATGCTGAAATCACTTCTCCTTTTAAGGCCTTCAACTGATTGGATGAGACATCACTCATTGCTGATGGAAACCTCCTCAGTTGATTGTAGATGTTAACAGCCATATATGCAACCACATCACTGATGATTAAATCCATGAATTGTCCTTGTATTACAATTAGCCCAGTGCTTGCTTGACCAAGCAACTGGGCGCTATTACATGGTCAATTTGACACAGTAACTTAACCATCACAATTACTTACCATTTCTGCTTTCCTTGCAGCAATAGAACTGCATGAATACTCTATCTCTGTCTCTTTATAACAAGGATCACCTCCACTCCAGTTTCCAGCAAATACAAATGTTCCTCATTTCCTTCAAAGCCAGTTGCATCTTTGATGTCTGCATTACTAGCAGCAGTCTTTTAAACAATCTAGGCTTTTTATATCATGCATCTCAAAATTTTTCCAGCCTCTACCCATTACCCAATCTGAAAGTCACCTGCACATTTTTAGGTATTGGTTTGAGTGGCATCTCATTTCACTATACCCACATTTGTATACATTCCCAAGGACTGCTAATGTCACTGTTTCTTTGTCTTCATGTGGTGGTCATTTCCATTTCTCTCTCTTGCTCTCCTCTTCTTTTTGTGTGAAGATGCTCCAGCATTACATTAGGTGCCACAGTATTCCAGGATGATATACACTGAGACCCCAAATGCTGTCACAAATTTTGTCATATAAGAGAATATTCACAGGTTCTGGAAAGACACCATTTGGGGGTCACCATTTAACCCTCTGGACCCTACCATAGGATCCTCCTCAGACAAGGAGGAGTGAAGTAATGATCCATACCCCAAAATGGATCAACCTTGAAAACATTATGCTAAGTGAAAGAATCTAATCGTAGAAGTCCATATATTACATGATTCCACTCATAAGAAATGTGCATTTGTCAGTTGATGGATACCTGGGTTGTTTCCATCTTTGGGCAATTGTGAATAGTGTCACTGTGAACATCAGTGTTTGCATTCTCTATATGTCACTGCTCTCAGGTCTTTTGGGTATATACCTAGTAGTGATACTACCAGGTCCAGTGTTAGATCTATATCTAATTTCCTTATGGACTGCCAAACAGACTTTGTCCACAGTAGCTGTACCATTTTACATTCCCACCAACATTCCTATCTGTCCATATCCGCTACAAGACATGTAGTTTTCTGTTTAGTTAATAGTGGCCATTCTAATAGGTGTGAAATGACATCTCATTGTAGTTTTGATTTGCATTTCCCTAATAGCCACTTATCCTGAGCATTTTTTCATGTGTTTTTTCACTATTTGTGTTTCTTCTTTAGAAAAATGTCTATTCCTGTATTTTGCCCATTTTTAATAGGGTCATTTGTATTTTTATTATTGAGTTGTAGTATCTCTTTATATACCATGGATGTTAGACACTTTCTGGATGTGTGATTTCCAAATATTTTCTCCCATTGAGTAGGCTTTGCATCCACTTCACAATGTCCTCTGAGGAATTTAATTTTGAGAAGATCTCATTTAACTATTTTTTTTCTTTTGTTGCTTATGCTTTGGGTGTCAGGTTTAAGAGACTCCCATCTACTACAAGGTCTTGTAGGTATTTCCCTACATTATTTTCTAAGAGTTTTATGGTCCTGGCTTTTATGGTCAGGTCTTTGATCCATTTTGAGCTGATTATTCTTTAGGGAGTGAGGTACAGGTCCTCTTTCATTCTTTTGGTTATGAACATCCAGTCCTCCCAGCATCATTTATTGAAGAGATTTTTCTGTCCTGGAAAAGAATACTTGGTAGGCTTATGGAAAATCAGTTGTCCATAGAAGTAAGGATCTATTTATGAACTCTCAGTTTAATTCCATTGATCAATGTGTCTATCTTCATGCCAATATCATGCTGTTTTGACCATTGTAGCTTTGTAATATATTTCAAGATCAGGAAGTGTGAGTCTTTTGACTTTGCTCTTCTTTTTTTTTAGTTTATATTTGGCTATTTGGGACCACTTTCCCTTCCAAATAAAGATGATAATTGACTTTTATATTTCTATAAATTAGCTGTTGGAATTTTGATTGCTATGGCATTGAATTTATAAATCAATCTTTGCAATTTTAGTTTTCCAGTCCATGAACATGGAATGTCCTTCAATTTGTTTAGGCCTTATTTGATTTCTTTTAGCAGTGTTTTGTAGTTTTCTGACTATAGATGCTTAACATTCTGGTTTAATTAATTCCTAGATATTTGAGTCTTTTTCTTGCTACTGTAAATTGAATTTTATTCTTGATTTCCTCCTAAGCTTGCTCATTGCTAGTGTATAGAAATGCTACTGATTTTTTTCATTTTGATCATGTATCCCACCACTTTGATGAACTCATTTATTTATTAGTTCAAGTAGCTTTGTTGTGAATGTCTCAGGATTTTCTAAATATAGGATCATGTCACCTATGAAGAGTAAGCATTTAGCTTCTTCGTTTCCAATTTGGATGCCCTTATTTTCTAGCCTAATTGATCTAGCTAGGACTTCTACCAAAATGCTGAGTATCAGTGGCCATTCTTGTCTTGTTCCTGATCTTAGAAGGAAAGCTTTCAACATTTCCCAACTGAGTATGATGATGGCTGTGGTATTTTCATATATTCCCTCTATTATGTTGAGGAATTTTCCTTCTATACCTATCTTTTTGAAGAGTTTTTATCAAAAATGGATGCTGGATTTTGTCAAATGTCTTTTCTGCATCGATTGAGCTGACCATGTGTTTTTTACCCATTGATTTAATAATGAGGTGTATTATGTTCATTTTTTTTTATGTTGAACCACCCTTGCATACAAGGAATAAAACCCTCTTGATTGTGATGTATAATTGTTTTAACGTGCTGTTGAATTTGATTTGCAAGTATTTTGTTGAGATGTTTTGTGTATATGTTCATTGGAGAGATTGATCTGTACTTTACTTTTCTTGTAGGGTCTTTATTTGGTTTTATTATTAAGGTGATGGCTTCATAAAATGTTTTGGGTAATTTTCCCTACTTTTCAGTTTTGGGGGAAGAGTTTAAATAGCATTGGTATTAATTCTTCTCAAAATATTTGGTAGAATTCACCTGTGAAGTCATCTGCTCCTGGATATTTCTTTGTTGGAATATTTTTGATAACTGATTCAATCTCATTACTTACAAATGGTTTATTGAGTTCCTGAATTTATGTAGAGTAAATATAGGTTGTTTGTGCATTTGCCCATTTCATTTTCTTGACTAAATTGTTGGCATACTGTTTCTCTTAATATCCTTGTATGATGCTTTTATTTCTGTGGTATCAGTCATAATGCCCCCCCTCCTTTCTTTCCTGATTTTTGCATGCTCTCTTTATATTTCTTTGTTGGTCTCACTAGGGGTTTTTCAATTTTATTGGTTTTCTCAAATTAGCAGCTTTTGGTTTGTTGATTTTCTCTTTTTTTGTTGTTGTTGTTCTCAATTTCATTAATTTCTGCTCTAATCTTTATCTCTTTCTTTTTCTTGATTTGGGATAGGTTTGCTGTTCTTGTTCTAGTTTCTCCAGTTTTTCTGTTAGTTCCTTGATTTTAACTCTTTCTTCTTTTTTAATATAGGAATGTAGGGCTATATATTTCCTGAACACTGATTTTACTGTATCCAATAAGTTTTGTTATGTTGTTTTCTCATTTTTATTCATCTCTAGAAATCTACTAATTTCTCTTGCAATTTCTTCTTTGGCCCACTGATTGAAAAGAATGTCTTGTATAGCCTCCATATATTTACAAAATTTCCTCTTTCTTGCCTATTGTTGATTTTCAGCTTCATTCCATTATGATCAGAGAAGGTGCTTTGTATAAATTCCATCTTCTTGAACTTATTGAGAGCTATGTTGTGACCCAACATATTATCTATCTTGGAGAATGTTCCATAAGCCCTCGAGAAGAAAGTTTAACCTTTTGATTTCAGGTGAAATGTTCTATATAGGTCTGTCAGGTCCAGCTCGTTAATCATATTGTTCAAGATCTCTGTTTTGTTGTTGATATTCTGTCTAGTTTTCTATCTACTGTTGTGAGTGGCCTGTTGAAGACCCCAGCTATTATTGTAGAGATGTCTGTTTCTCCTTTTGGTTTTGCCAGAGTTTGCCACATGTATTTTGGGGCACTCTTGTTAGGTGCACAGATATTTATGACTCTTACTCCTTCCTGGTGGATTTCCCTTTTTATTAACATGTAAGGGCCTTCTGCATGTCTTATCAAGTATTTGCATTTAAAGTCTTTTTAAAATTCTGACACCAGTGTAGCTATGCCTGCTCCCTTTTGGATACTATTTGGGTGTAATATCTTTTCTTTGTTTTGTTTTTGTTGTGATTATATTTATTTATGTATTTATTCCTTTATTTTTAAAGTAGCTTTAGATTACAAAACTGTTACATTGAAAATATAGGGGATTCCCATATACTCCACCATTTCTCTCTCCCAGACATTGCCCCATTAACAACTTTCATTAGTGTGGCACATTTGTTACAATTGATGAACACATATTGAAGCAATGCTACTAACTATGGTTTATTGTTTACTTTTTGACATATACTTTTCACAGCACAATTTTATAAGTATTGACAAACTATGTAATGCTTTGTATCCATCATTGCAGTACCATGCAGAACAATGCCAGAGTCCCCCAAATGATCCCATGTTACATCTATTTTCCCTCTCCCTCCCCTCAGAACTTCTGGTGACCACTGTCTTTATGTTATAAGGTCTTCCATTATTAAAATAATAAGTCTAATTTGGTCAATAGTTGCATTCCCCTCCTAAGTTTGTTAATTCCTCAGTCTTGAGGGTTTGGGGATATTGATGCCCACTTTGCTTCCAATTGAGAGGGGACTTAGATCCCATGGAGCAGATAGATGGAACTCTTTTGCTTACAGTTGTGGATAATCTCTGATTTGGGGGATGGATGTTGTCCATCATGATCCATTTGTTAGTTGCATTCCCCCAACAACTCAATGTTAGTTGCATTCTCCCCAATGAATTGGAGAGTAGGTCTTAGCTGAAACTCTGCTGACTCAGAGCTCAACCAGCATATGAACAGTAAAAAGATTAAGTCTCTGGGGCATATGTTTAATGGGTATATTGCTAATTATAGGTTCAAATCAAAAGGCAGAGAAACCATGTGTGGGAAAATTATAAATAAATCTATCTCTGATACATTGAAGAGATAGGTTATCATATATCCTAAGGTAAGGTGCACTGATGGGGTGCCAGTTTCTTGGGATTGTCTAGCCTGACTATAGTGTTTACATGTCTTTAGAGCCCTCAAGAGCACCCCTACTTGAGACACTGTTTACTGTAGCAGTTAGTGGGATCCTCCTGAGATGTGCATAAGTGTAACCACTTGAATGATCACCTGACTCATTAAAATCTCTTAGCCATAAAAAACTAATTTGTATTTAACATTTCTCCCTTTTGGTCAAGGTCTTTTTTCAAATGCATCAATAGTTGGCCCTTGTTAATAAGCTCTCTCTGTCAGGTAGGGTTATATCTAGAAGACATGTCCCATGCCAGGGAGAAGGTAGTGCATTTTTATGCTGAGTTTGGCTTAGAGAGACCACATTTGAGCATAAAGGAGGCTTTCAGGAGATATTTCATAGGCATTTTTATTTGGCTTTTTGTTCAACTTATTCTAGATATTTAGGCTTGCCCCTCTTTAACTGCTTAAACCAGGTCTAAGGAGTAGTGGGGGGTACAGAGCAGTTTCTAATTGCCTTGGGGAGGGTGGCAGTAAAGGCAACCTCTTGCTTCTTTTATTTATTTCTCTTTTATTTATTTATTTATTTAATTTCCTTTTCCATTCACTTTTCTGGCCTGGCCAGCAGATGGCACTCTTTGGAAGACCTCTCAGCTCAGACCCCAGGTGTTGGGGGAATGCATTCATTGTAACTCCTCAGGCTGGTGGGTGGTGCAGAAGCAATGTCTTTCAAGGCTGGCTAAGCTTCAAAAACTAACATTATCAGAGCTGTTCTTACTTGGCTGGCCACTCCTTTCCTCCTTCTGCCTCTTCAGCAACCAGCCCAGGGCAGTAGGGAGGGAGTCTGAGAAGGCAAATTATCTTTAGCCCCCTTCTAGCTCTCAGGGCAAAAAATGTTGTGACCCCACCCAGCCTGGAAGTGTATGACCCCGCCAATGCAGTAAACCAAGTTCCCTGTTCAAAATCTGAATTTGCTGTAGGCAGTGTCCCTTCCTCTCACCTTCCTTTGGGATGGGGACCCTGCAGCCTCTCAATCTTCAGTCACTGTAATCCACAGCCACTGCAGTCTGCAGACCACTATTTGCTCCATAGGTGGGGTATGGGAAACTGCTGTTGCTTTTGTAGTTCTACTCATGGGACTTTCCAGACAGCTGAGATTTCTTTCCTTTAACCCTCTTCTTCTGGGTTGTGTCTCACCCTCCCCTGGTGTCCTGAGCCCCAGAGCAGACTTCCAGACAGTCTCTGCCATCTTAAAACTATTTTTCTAGGAGAGAAGTGATCTCTCTACCTCTCTAAACCTCTATCTTCCTGGAGTTCCTAAGAGGTGATCACTGGAATTCACACCAGCTAGGATTCATCTACTTTTCAGACAGCTACAGAAGAGTCCATGGTACATATGCCTGTCTGAGTGTGTTATCTCCTCCGCCAATATTTGCATGTTCCTGGTTCTGGGATCTCCCAGTGTTGGTGGTACAGTTCATTCATGAGTGTTCCTACTTGGGGCTTTGGATATGTAGGGGCTGTTGAGTGAGTTGTTACAACACTGCATCATGAGAACACAGAATAGAGTCCAGAAAGGGCAAAAAAATCTTCTTGTCAATAAGCACAAAGTATTCAAGGAGAAGAGAAAGAAGTCCCATCAAGGCCAGTCTTGTGTGTGGGGCTAAAAATTGTTCCAGGTTGGAGCCAATAAATGGCAGGTCCTCAAGCTACACTTCACAATGGATGGTAGAGATCCTTCACCTTCATTTCTTTAATATATTTTTTATTACAGAAATTGTGAACTTACAAAACAATCATGCACATGTGTAGAATTCCCATACAACAACCATTTGCCAACACACCACACTGTTGTGGAATATTTGTTACAGATTATGAGATAATATCATCAGACTATTACCACTAACTGTGGTCCATTTGACATATTTTTCCATACCTCATTATTATGAACACAATACATCTTTTTTTTTTTTTGAGGGGCCACGGATTGAACCCAGGACCTCATGTGTGGGAAGCCCTTGCTCAACCACTGAGCCACATCTGCTTCATTGTGTTGGTTTTTTTCATTTTTTTGCTTGTTCTTTTTGTTTGTTTGTTTGTTTTCAGGAGGAACTGGGAGCCAACTCCGGGACCTCCCATTTGGGAGGTAGAAACGCAATTGCTTGAGCCACATCCGCTCCCAATATAATACATCTTTGGCTTTGATGTAAGAATATTACAGAATTGCTGTTACCTATAGCCCATAATTTACATTGATTGTATTTTTCAAAGATTTTCCACATTCCCCCACCTTGCAATAGTGAGGTACACCCATTCTAGTTCACAGAAGGCCATTCTTGCATTTATACTATTAACCACAATTCTCTTCCACCTCTGGGTTCACTGTATTATTCAGTCCTGAGATTATTCTCTAGACTTCTTTCAACTGACATTTACATCCCTAGACTACACTTTTCGGGCACATTCCCATTTATAAACATGCTGTTACTCACTATAATGTGATACCATCAACTCTATCAATTTCCACACATTGACAGTCAAGTTAATTAAAACTTCTACATATATAAGCATCAATACTCCTTCACAACCCTCCTCTTATATCCTAATAACCTATACTCTAGATTATAACTTCATGTGTTCATTCTTCATATTTAGTTCATATTAATGAGACCATGCAATATTTGTCCTTTGGTGTCTGTCTTATTTCACTTAATATAATGCCTTCAAGATTCATCTATGTTATCATATGTGTACCAATTTCATTTCTTCTTACTGCACCATAGTATTCCATCATATGTACAAACCACATTTTTTAATATATTCATTGGTTAATGGACATTTGGGTTGTTTCCATCTTTTGGCATTTGTGAATTATGCCTCTATGAACAACAGTGTGCAGATATCTGTCCATGTCTCTGCTCTCAGTTCTTCTAGGTATATTCCTCCTAGAGGAATTGCTGATCATATGGGCATTCTATATTTAACTTCCTAAGGAACCACCCCACTGTCTTCCACAGAGGATGCACCATTTTACAATCCCCCCAACAGTGAAGGAGTATTCTTATTTCTCCACATCCTCTCCAGCACTTATTGTATTGTTTTTTAAAATAATGTCCATTCAATGCTTTGTGAGATGGTATCTCATTGTCGTTTTGATTTGCATTTCCCTAATTGATATTGAAATTTCTTCATGTAATTTTTAGCCATTTGTATTTCCTCTTTGGAGAAATATCTATTTAAGTCTTTTGCCCATTTTTAAATTTGATCGCTTGCCCCTTTATTGTTGATTTGTATGATCTCTTTACATAGAATGGAAATCAAACCATTCTATGTAAATGCGGATCCCAAATATTTTCTCCCATTGAGTGGACTGCCTTTTCACGTTCTTGACAAAGTCCTTTAAATCACAAAGATGGTTTAAAATGTCTCCTTTCATTACCCGTGCTTTCGGTGTAAGATTAAATAATCTACCACCTACCACCAGAGCTTGAAGATGTTTTGCTACATTTTCTTCCAGGATCTTTATGGTTCTAGCTTTTATATTTAGGTCTTTGATCCATTCTGAGGTGTTTTTTTTTTTATAAGATGTGAGATAGAGGACCTCTTTCTTTCTTTTGGCTATGAATATCCAGTCCTCCTTGTACCATTTGTTGAATAGGTTGTTCTTACCCAGCTGTGTAGCTTAGAAAGGCTTGTCAAAAATCACTAGACCATAGATGTGAGGGTCTGTTTTTGAACCATCAATTCAGTTCCACTGGTCTATGTGTCTATCTTTATGTCAGTACCATGCTGGTTTTTTTATTTTTATTTTATTTTATTTTATTTTATTTTATTTTATTTTATTTTATTTTATTTTATTTTATTTGTTAGTTTTCCAATCCATGAGCATGAAATGTTCTTCCAATTTTTTAGGTCTTTTAAAAATTTCTTTTACTAATGCATTTTAGTTTTCTGAGTACATATGCTTTACATCCTTGGTTAAGTATATTCCTAAATATTTGATTCTTTTACTCGCTATTGTAAATGGAAATTTTCCTGACTTCCTCTTCAGATTGGGCATTACTAGTGTATAGAAATACCACTGATTTTTGCATTTTGATCTTGTATCCTGACACTCTACTGAAATCACTTATTAGCTTCTAGTAATTTTGTTGTAGGTTTTTCAGGACTTTCTAGGTAGAGGATAATTTCATCTGTAATAGTGAAAGTTTTACTTCTTCCTTTCTGATTTGGTTGCCTTTTATTTCTTTTTCTTACCTGATTGCTCTACTTAGAACCTCTAACACTATATTGAAAAACCGTGGTGACAGTGGGCATCCTTGTTTTGTTCCTGATTTCAGTGGGAAAGCTTTCAGTCTTTCACA
>PVKH010034029.1:0-11929 GCA_004027955.1 Chaetophractus vellerosus
TGTCTCATCTGGGTCTTTGATCTGTTCCTTTGCTTGGGCCATTTCTTCCACTTTCTTAGTATGGTTTGTAATTTTTTGCTGATGTCTAGGCATCTTATTATGATGATGAGTTTAGTCTGATGCTCAATTTCTCTCTCATAGAAATATTTTAATGGGAGTCTGTATGTTAAAGCTCTTCATTGATACTTGTTTGAACCTGATCTAGGGCTTTTGGATTGTCCTTAGTTGCTCACATCTTGGTCACTGACCCAGTAATTGGTTGCAGACCTGCTTCCAAGAGTCTTGGAGGGAGGCTGTAAAGGCCAGAAAAAAGCCCCTCTTATCTTTAATTTCTTCACTTGCATTTCTTTGGCCTGCTAGTGATTGGTGCACTTTGGTAGCCCTCTCAGTTCAGAGCCTATTTGGAGTGTGTTTGCTACAACAATGTTGAACAGGATCCTGCATAGAGGCTATTCAGAATCTCGGAATTCAGCCTTTCTCCAAAATCTGTTCTCCAACCTTTGCTGGCATCATCCTCTGTTTTCCCAGGTAGGAAAATATTCCACTCCCCTCTGCATCTTCAACTCCCAGTCCTGATTAGTAGGGAGGGTGATTGTGAGGGTCAGATCTTTAGCCTAGTGCTGTCTCCCAAGGCAAACAATGGCAAGGTCCCCCTGACCTGGAAGCGCTCATGTGACACAGCAAACCAAATTTGTTAGCTACAAGCTGAATCAGCCTTAGGCTACATAACTCTCTCTGTTTCCTAAGGAGTTGGATCCCTGCCCACTCCTCTCTGCATAGGTGCCAGCCAGAGTCTAGAGAATTCAAAGTTGTCTGCTCCAAATGTGTGGGGTAGGGCACTGGTGGCAGCAACTGCATCTTTCACTCACAGGCTTCCTGTCAGGAGATTTTCCTGCACTCCAATCTCTTTGGGGTGTTGTCCAGACTTCCTCTAGTGTCCTAAAACCTAGAATACTTTTTCCCAGGCTATGTCTGCCTGTCCTTTAGCTATTTTTCTGGGAGAGAAGTGAGTCCTGTTTCTCTCTTTTCTGCCATATTACAGGAAGTCTGAAAAGACTGATAACATTTTTTTAAGGGGTAGCAGAGATCAAAACCAGGATCTGGTGTATGAGAGGCAGACAACCACTGAGCTACTACTCCCATGTCTAATAGCTTTTTAATATTTTCTAGTCAATTCTTTCAATTTTTTCTGGCACTATTTCAAACCTTTACTCTTCTCAAATTTCCAATCTCATTACCATCTTCTTATTCTCAGCAGATGATTCTGTCTCACCTTAAAAGGGAAAAGAAAATAGAAGCTATTCAATTTGTCCTCCATCAAGTATGTGACACCACCATGAACTTACATGAATTTGGATTTTGGCTCCAGCATTTAACTAATTTTGTCACTTTGGGCACCTTACCCTTTGTAGCAGTTTGATATTATTGATGAATTCCAAAAAAAATATTGGATCATGTTTGTAAACTGGACTTTTCCTCTGGATGTGATTAAATTATGATTAGAGCTTTGATTGGGCCATGTCAGTAAGACATTGAGTCCCCACCCCACAGAGAAAATGACATGGCCAAAGAGTTAGTTGGAGTTTTGAGTTGGAGCCCAGGAAGTGAAAACAAAGGAGAACACAAAGGAATAGAGATGGAGAGATGACGCTATTTGCCTGATAGTCTACAGCTGGCCTTGTGTAGCAAGCACAGAAGCTGAGCCCAGAGAGTAACTCAAGAAGACTGAACTCTTGGCAGACATCAGCAACCATCTTGCCACAACACGTGGCAATAAACTTTGGTGAGGGAAGTAACATGCTTTATGGCCTGGTAACTGTAAGCATCTACCTCAAATGAATGCCCTTTGTAAAAGCCAACAGATTTCTGGTATTTTGCATGAGCACCCCTATGGCTAATACATACTTTAAGCCTCACTTTCTTCATGTCACAGTTATCATGATATAAAATAATCTTACAGAATAGTTCTTGTAATTATATGGGTTAATTCATGTTATATACTTAACATTGCACCTAACCCATCGTTCAGTGGGGACAGAGATAGGGGATACTAGAGCTGGGTAATGGATTGCTATTTAAAGTAAAATGTAGAGAAAGCCTCACTTGAGGGTAATATTTAAGTAGAGACTTGAGGAAAGTGAGGAGTGAGTCATGCAGAGATATTTGGAGAAAGAGTTGTCAAGAAATTCTTCTCTAGAAGTCCAGAGATAAAACATTAATTGAAGGGGGGATGTGCCATTAAGGGAGTGGGTGGCCTTGTTGTTTTCTAAATGGGACAGGCATGAACATTTTTTTTAAAAAAATTTAATATACTTTTTTTAAATTTTTTATATTGTTTTAATTAATTTTTAAAAGATACATCAATTACATAAATGTTACACAAAAATTTTAGGGGTACCCATATGCCCCACCTCCCACACCTCCCACAAGCTCCCACATATACACCCTTCATCAGTGTGGCACATCACCTGCAATAGATATATACATTTTGGGGCTTTGCCAGTAATCATGTACCACAGTTCACACTGTAGACCACACTCTCTCCCACACAGTTCTGCATGATATATGATGATATAAAATGGCCTATAGCCACCATTGCAACATCACCCAGGACAATTCTCAAGCCCCAAAAAAGACCCCACATTACAACTGCCCTTCCATCTCCCTGCCCTCAAAGCATCCTGTGGCCACTGGCTCCACCTAATTTTGTAATTTCTTCCATTGCATGGATCACAGGTCTATAACAGGACACCAGCAAGTCCACTCTAGTCCATAGCGCTTCCCCAATCCTGAGAAGTCTGGGATGGTGATGTCCCCTCCACCACCAACTGAGGGGGGTCTTATATCCTGTGGATAAGATGGATGAGATTATCCTGCCTGCAGCTGCAGACTCTCTCCATTTCCCGGAATAGCTGCTGTCCATCATCATCTCCCACCAGGTGTCCTGGATGAGTCCATTGAGTTGTAGAGTAGGAGTTGCAGCTCCACTGAGCCTCTGGACCCAGCTGACACATGGACAGCCCATAGTCTCCACTTTCTGGAAGTACATCTAAAACTCTGGCATCACATATAGGTTTGAATAGAAGAGACAGATGGACCATATGCAGTGAAAATATATTTCAATCAGACTTTGCCACTCTCAGGAGCTAAGATTCCAAATTAGGGCCCACTGGTAAGGAACCAAACTCTGGGACTATCTGCCCTGATGTAGGACCTGGATGTCTCCAGAGCCCTCAGGACCCACTCTGGGGTGATATCCATATTGGAAGCCTATGAGGTCCTACTGGGATGTGTATAAGTGGTACCTCTGGGGTGGCCACCTGACTCATTTTGAAGTCTCTTAGACCTATGAACTCATTTGTCTTTACCATTTCCCCCTTTTATTTGAAGTCTTTTTCCAGTCATTTTGCCCATTGGCATTTATTAGTAATCCTTCTTTGCCAGGGAGGCTCATCCCTTGGAGTTATGTCCCACACTGGGAGGATGATAATACATTCATATGCTGAGTTTGGCTTAGCGAGCAAAGACTCATAAGGCTAGTCATCAATAACAAGGACCCATCAATGGATCATCCTCCTTTGCCAGACACTGCCCCTGCACTTGGGGAGCTGTTGCTACTCTCCTGGAGAATATGGCAGAGCTCTCCAGGATGGGAATTCAGTGTTATCTCATTTATTGAGTAATTCTTCACATCATGACCATGCCCTGTAAGCAGTTGAGCAATTTTGTATACATTTTATGTATGTTCAGGTGGACTTCCTCCCATGGACTCCCAATCCTGACACTCCCCCCCCCCAGTGATCCTCTCACATCTGTGTTGTGATCCTTCTGTGATCCATAGCCTCTTCAAAGGTGAAGCCATAACAATAGCCAGTTGTGGACAGGGCCACCCAGGAGTGAGGATGAACGGAGCCACAAAGGAACACCAGCTCTGGAGGCCAGGTTCAGTGACACAGATCTAATTTATTGAGTAAGTGCAAATGCTTATATATTTTGTGTGGCCAATACTAAGGCACCATGTCTGTTCAGCAGCCAAAAACTTCGAGAGGTGCAGGGACTAGTGGGTGGCCTCGGGGACTTCCTGGTGGCTCACACGCCATCTTAGGGTGTGCCCTTAAAACATGTAAGGCTGGAGTTTTCTCACAGTGCAGCATCTGCAAGCACCACCAGAAAAACCTCCTGGCTCTGCCCACATTTTCCTCTTCTCTTTTAATTAAGGCAAACTGAGTTTGCATGATTAATGCCTGTTTTAGGCATAAGTTCTTAATGGTTAAGACAATGCATTGGAGGACTAATATTCCAAGGAGGATTATGGCTCCACAAATGCCATATACAATTAGGTTGGCAGGGCTGAGTAGAGAGGATAGTTTGTTAACAGCTTGGGTAATGAGGTATAGAGATGGCAGGGAGGCACTTGGGTATTGTTGATTTTAAGGATTTCCTGGTGTAGCTGGGCAGTGAGGTTTAGAAAGGTGGCACTGAAAGGGCCTTTGATTATATCGGCTAACTGTTTTCTTGCTGCAGAGTAGTGGGTAACTGGTATGGGAGTAAAGCAAATTGCAGGGTAGTGGCTATCACACAGGGTATGAGTGAGCTGATAAAGGTTTTGTATTTCTTCATCTAGCAAATCTATTTGTTGTTGTAGGTTTAGGATGGTGATAAATATTTGTTGGTTAAGCAGGAGCTGGGAGCTAAAGGCTCAAGAGGTTTCTGAGGCTAAGTTATTTAGCATGTTAGCTGTGACTGATATTTGTACTAGGGCAGTGACCCCTGTGGCGGCACCGGCAACAGCGGCAATAATAGCGGTAATGACAAGAGCAATAAGCCCTGCAGCCCTAGATTTTAAGTGCCGATGAACAAGCATACTTACAGGCCCTTCCCAATCTGAGGCATTAACAGGGACCCACAGGAGGGAAGTGGTATGAGTGATTAGGGCTAATTGTGTTTTCCCATCCAACAATTAGAGATATTGCAGGCATTAGCAGAGGAGTTATGTGGGAAGGTAGAATTATCGCTAGTTAGGAAGAAAAATGGGGGGCTAACACAGGGATATCCAGTAAAGAATACGGTAGTATTAGGGAACACTTTAACCCCTGAAGTTTGGTTTTCGCACCCTCCATCACTGGAGCAGTTCCAAGTTCCGTTGAATACTCTGGCTAAAGAGTTGTTTTGGGTGAGAGAAAGAAAAGGCCGCACATCGAGGCAGCTGGAGTTGTCACAAAGGAACCATCTACAGAACTGTGATCGCACTGCATTGGTTGGATCTCTCCGATGGTAGTGGGTTGCATTGATAGAGGTTCATGGCCCCCAAGTCCACAGGGCAGGAGTAGCGTAGTCAGCTGGGGTGGTAGATCTCTGGCAGTTTTTCCATGGCACAATCTCTCCTGGCAGTAACATGCTAAAGGAAGAGCGGAGATATGAGCAAAGCAGTAGCCCTGTGGGTACGGGGGCTGGTGAGAGGGTTTTCTTTATAGATATGGTTGCTGTGGGTACAGCACCACAGAGTCCTATGAAAGTACCTTCTTTTATAGTGCCATTGGGCTGGCGGGAGTCACCAGTGCAGTGGTGTTTTAAGTATATCCAACCTTGTGCTGGAGAGGTGTGCTGTCTAGGGTAAATTTGAATATGCTAGGGTCATCAATTTTGACCCAGAGTGTGCCAGTCAAGATTCTTGAGTCTGAAGGGATTGTTTGACAGGGTAGGCCAAGGGAACAGTTGGAGGAGACTATGACTGGAAATTGGATGCTTTCAGTACTGACGGGCAGGGAGATGCCTGGATGTGGGTAGGCTGCCCACAGTTCCTCAGCTTGAGCTGTGGAATTGGCTGTAATAATGGCACACATCAACAGGAACAAAGTGCTAGCACTAGGGTCTTTTACAGGGGCAATGTTTTGGGCCTGTTCAGCAAGGTTCTTCATGTCACCCCAAGTAATAGGGTGAGCTCTACAGCATGGTCCTCACCACCTGCTATGGGGGCTGCTGCCAGCAGGGCATTCATCAAGGGTGAGCTCATGCATCTGCTCCATGGGGGGTGCTGGTTGTTGACTCATCCTCGGTCACTGCGTAGGGTCAAATGTTTCACTCTGGGATCCACACTGGTTGCTGTTGTGTTTCTGGAAAGACACAAGCGAACCCTCTTCATTGCATTAATGACCCTGCCATTGCCCAGAAACTGGGTCCTTCCATTTGACCAATGGTAAGGGCGTGGGCTGCGGGTGTAGACTTCCCCAGTGTTTATAGGCTGGTGTGAGGTCCGCTTTATCAAACGTCAGGTAATTTAATGTGAATGAAACATTGGTAAGTATTTCTCCTGGTGTTCCCCAGAGATGATTCCCCCTTTCTTTATTAATTTGGTTTTTAAGATCATGATGTTTACGTTGGATTATGGCTTGGCCCTTAGGATTATGTGGGATGCCAGTTTTATGGAGAATCTTCCATTGAGCACAGAAGTTGTTGAAACTTTGGCTCATGTAACAAGGTCTGTTGTCAGTTTTAAAGGTCCATGGAACACCAAGAAGCAGCATAGCTTACGTTAAGGCTTTGATAACATGTTTTGATTGTTCTCCACTAAGGGCAGAAGCATAGGTTGCTCCAGAGAATGTATCAGCGAAGACATGGACATATTTAAATTTACCAAACTGGGATACATGGGTGACATCAGTCTGCCAGGGCGAATTGGGTCATAAGCCACCGGGGTTGACCCCATTAGGCTGTAAGGGACCCAAGGGCAATAGAGGGCCTCATTGAGAGCAGGCTCGAATGAGATGTTTACAGGCCGTATGGGTAAGGTCGGGATATAGATGTTTAAGGGAGTGTGCGGATATGTGGAACCGTGTGTGCAGGAGGTGAGCTTGTTCTATGGGGGTGATGGTGAGAATAAACTTATCTACTTGTTCATTTCCAGTGGTAAGGGGACCTGGTAGACCTGTATGGGATTGGAGATGTTGTATGTACCAGGGTTGAGCCCTTTCTTCTAGCAGTGTTTTTAGGGCAGAGAGCACTATGTCTAATGGGGTGTCATTGGGCCTGAAAGTAGTGAAGGTGAGCCCTTGTACTACTTGTACTGCATATTGATTGTCAGAAAAAAGGTTTACTGGTGTTTGTTGGCAGTGGAGTAAGGCTTGATAAATAGCAAGGAGTTCTACCTGAACGGAGCCAGGGTGAGTGAAAGTGAGTTGTACATCCGATTGCCCAGGAGTTTTAATAACAACTCCACATTGTTTTTTATTGGCATCCATGAAGACTAGAGGCTGATTGGATAGAGGAGTTGTCTGGGGGAACGGATATCCCGGGAAGATTAGTGAAAGTTGTTGTAAAGAATGAAGGAGTTTATTATTAGGCAAATGGTTGTCAACCTGTCCACTGAAGTTTGCTATTAGGTATTGTACTTCTAGATCGTGTGGCAGGAGGAAATCTAACTGTATGTTTGTAAATGGTAAAATAAGGGTATCTGGTTCTTTTCCATAAATTTGGACATAGGTTTTTCTTAGTTTTGTGCCTAAAATACAGATTGCTGATTTAAGAGGGGTAATTTTTCCTAGATGACTGAGTGCTAAGTGGACCCAATAAAGGGGTTTAGTTTGATTTAAGAGCCCTGTGGGGTCCCCTTAGTAGTGAGGACAATAGCAGAGATGGGCTGTAATGGGTCAATGTGATTGGTGGTAGTTAGTTGAATGGCTTGGTTGACTTTTTGTATTATGGTTTGAGCTCCAGGTGGGAGGATTCAGATGCTCAAGGTTTCAGGACTACCTTCAAGGAGTTTAAAAAGAGGTTGGAGTTGATTGGTGGTAATGGAAAGATGGCTTCTAACCCAGTTGATCTGACCACAGATTTCTTGTAGTTCAGCAAGGGAACACTTGTCTGGGATTTTTATGGTGGGTGCTATGGGTTTGAGTTCAGTAGAGATGTGATATCCAAGAAAAGTAAAGGGGGGGGGTAAGTTTGGATTTTTTCTGGAGCAATAGTAAGCCCTATATCCTTAAGGTTTTGCAGAAGGATTCCAAATGCTTTATCAAGCTGACTGAATTCATTATGGGCTAGTAAAATATCATCCATGTAATGGTATACTAGACAGAGCCCTTGTAGGGGGGCAGTAGCTACACTAACATACTGTTGACAGATTGTGGGGCTGTTTTCATACCTTGAGGTAATACTTTCCATTGATATCATTTATTTGGCATGGCATTGTTGGTAGATGGTACCATGAATGCAAAATATGGGTGGTCTTTAGGGTGTAAGGGAATAGAAAAGAAACAATCTTTAATGTCTATTAGTACGATGTACGTATTCTTTGGCATGGCTGATGGGTGAGGTAGCCCTGGTTGAAGTGAGCCCGTTTTTGTCATATGTTTGTTTATGGCTCACAAATCATGTAAAAGCCTCCATTTGCCTGAGGTCTTCTTGTGTATGATGAATACTGGCGAGTTGTGAGGGCTAGTGGAGTGTTCAATATGTCCTGCTGTTAACTGTTCATCTACCAGTGTCCTTAATTGATATAGCTTATGTTGAGGTAACAGCCACTGCTCCACCCAAATAGGTTTATCAGTATCCCATGTTAGTGGTATGGGTGGTGGTGGAGATAGGGGGGCAGTGGCCACTAGGATTGGGAGTGTATCACAGTAGTTAGAGTTGTAGCACTAGATATAGTGGCTTTGATATCTTGTAAAATATCATGTCCCCATAGAGTATATGGGGTGGGCATGAATAGAGGTGTGAATGTTCCTGTGGCACCATCAGGATCTTTCCAGCATAGGGGGTGTTTTGCCTGTAAGGCAGGCCTTAGCCCACTTACCCCCTGTACTACAGGCCCTTGTTGTGTGGGCCAGTCAGGAGATTTATCTTGGTCTGCAATAACAGATATATCAGCTCCTGTATCAATAAGCCCTTTTATTGGTTGACCCTCAACATATATGATCATAAATGCCTTATTTTGAGTAATTGGAAGTGTCCAGTATATTCCTGAGGACCCCTTTCTGATTTGCTTTCTTTTTTTTAAAATATTTATTTATTTTATTACATATCTCCCCTTCCCCCCTGCTGCGGTGACACGCCAAGACTGGTCACTGCGCAGGTGCGGCTTTCCCCGCTTGTGGGCGGTTTCTGCTTCCATTCACGGCAGCTTTCAGTTCACGGGTGGCTGGCTGCACTCCATTCATGGGCAACCTGCCCTGCCCGTGACGGCTTTTGCCCTGTCCATGGCAGTTTTTTGCCCTGCCCACGGTGGCTCTGGTCTGCCCATGGTGGCTTGCCATTCTCAAGGCGGTCTGCCCGCTAGGAGAGGTCCCCAGGAACCGAACCCAGGGCCTCCCATGTGGTATGCCAGTGCCCTATCCACTGGGCTATCAAGCCATCCCCTGCTTTGCTTTCTTATTGGCAGGGCTGAGAGCTGCCCTTTTTGCCATTTAAAGGCACTAGGGATTCACCAGAGGCAGTAGTAGTTGATCTACAGTCTCTTTCCCAATGAAAGCCGCGCTTGCATCGCAGACAGACAGAAGGAGGCAATTTTGCTGATGTGGGCTTTCTGTTTGGACATTGTCTAGCAAAATGACTGTGCCCATTGCATTCAAAACATGCTCCAGGGTGGGAACTGTTTTGGCATTGGGAGAGATTTAGTGCATAGCAAAGGCTGCTGCCAATGCGGCAGTAGAGGTGCTGCCTGCGTCACGGCAGGCGAGTACCCAATCATCCGAGGGGTGGTGCATATTGGGCCTATTGTCTGTTTGCACTCAGTATTGGCTCCTTCCCAGACTAGTTCTTTGATTAAAGCAGCAGCTGCCTCTGCATGTGTAACCTTTCGATTGACAGTATCTTGTACCTTACTTAAAAAATCAGAGAAAGTCTCATTAGGCCCTTGTACTAATTTTGATAGCTTTGGGGGTTTTTCATGTGGGTTGGTTTGTACAAAAGCTCTCATTGCACATAGCCAAACCTGATCAAAGTATTGAGCTGGGCCAGTGGCCTGATGAGCAGGAGACGCATTTTCTCCCTTAAGCGCCTCTGCAGGAAGATTAACTCCGGCTCTAATATTCCTTTCCCCAATGATTTCACATTGGTCATGGAAAAGGGCTTTCCACTGCACTAGGTCCCCAGGAGAGAGCACTGCTCATGCAAGTGCTTTCCAATCATGGGGACAATTTAAGTTGATGCTAATGTCCTCTAGCAACTGTTCAGCATATGGGGAATGAAGGTCATCTTCCTGAATAGCATTTCAGAGGGTAGTTATCATTTTTTGCTCATGTGGATACCATGTTTGAGGTCTAGCAGGTGTGAGATTGATGTTTATTGTGACATCTGTATGGGTGGATTAGGCTGAGTTATAAATGCTGCATCCCACTGTTGACAGAGGGGTGTATATAATTCTATCCAAGATGTGGCATTTTGAGGAGGGAAGTTAACGGGTGGTGGCCATGCAGGCACACCTACGTGTCATCAGCACTGATGACTCTGCTTGCTGTGGGGGTTCAGCTTGCCACCTCCAGGGGTCTCCAGGTGGCTCTCCCCAGCCAGTCAGGAGGTGAAGGGAGACAAGGGGGGAAGCAGGGGAGGAGAGGGGAAGCGGGAATCTTTCGGCTTGCTGGGACCCAGGCATCTCCGGGCATGGTGGGCCGGGTATCTGAGGTCTGTGATTGTGGGGTGCAGACAAAAGTGAGGATGAGGGAGGCAGCCAGGCAGCTGGTGGAAAATGAGTAATGAATGGAGATCACCCACTCCAGAGACAAGGCTGGGCTACCAAGTCTAAGTTTATTGAGCAAACTCTGCAACTTATAACAAAATGGGGGTAAGGGGAGGAGGGAGTGCAACTGAGCAACTCCCAATTGGTGGAAGCAGGCAACGAATGGAGAAACACAACTGGGCAGCCTCCAATTTGTGGAGGCAGGCATCATGTCTGCATAAGGTTGGACAGCTCCTGATTGGTAGGGACAGGCTTTATGTCTGTATATGGTAAAGCGGCTTTTGATTAGTAGGGAAAGGCTTTATGCCCAAATAGGGAAAAGAGGGAGGAGGGAGGAGGGGTTGTGCTAAGGTGGGAAAGGGAGGGGTGGAGCCACACTGCGGCAGGAAGAGGGGAGGCAGAGCGGTGCCACGGCGGCTGTCAAACATCAGCACAATTTGAAAAATTGCCATGCTGCTGTTCTACCCCATTAAGCACTGGGGGCTTTTAGGCTGCCCCTGTTCTCCCCACACCTATGGTCTGGAGTGGGGGATCACTAGCCAGATAAGTAGGGGAGTGCTCAGAGGTGGTAGCAGTGGGAGCAAAATCTTTTGTAGCCTGTAGCAGGGCATTGTTACTAAGCTGCGGAAGTTGGGGATAGAGATGGTTTGTGGTGGAAACTACTGGTTTTAATTTTGGCTCCTCATTTTTTAAGGCTTTGGGTCCCTCTTTTGTTTGGTCAGTGAGTTCCTCTTTGGGGGGGGAATGGAACCTCTGTTGCCTTTGCTTGCAGAGGTTCTGGGCTCTCAGAGGCAGTGGGTGTCCAGGGTGTATAAAGTGGGAGAGATGTGGTTTGTATTACTGAAGCCTGGAGGACCTCAGGGATGGGAGCTTGTTGGGGACAATGAAGGAAACATGCAGTACTCATTATCAGCAGCATGACCTCCCTGAATTAATAATAAACAGCCTGAGTCATGTTCCACCGATTTCTCAAAGAACTGGAAACAACAGTTTGCTAACCCACCCCCTTCCCTAGCAACAGCTGCTACCAACAGATAACTACCAAGCCACTCCCTCCCTCCTTTGAGTATAAATACTTGTACCTCACCAATAAACTTTTGCAGCTTGATCAGACCTACTGTCTTGCTGTCGTTCCTTGTGTCTCCCTGTCCCATACCATTCTTTTTCTCACAGGTTTGGAGGCCCCTGTTGACTGTCCCACTGGACGGGACAAATGGCGCCCAACGTGGGGCCCTCTGCCATGTGAGGAAAAGAACG